>JBAIAA010001381.1:0-41733 GCA_037893245.1 Crossaster papposus
CATAAGAAATATGTAAAGGGAAAGAAGTGTGCATAAGAAATATGTAAAGGGAAAGAAGTGTGCATAAGAAATATGTAAAGGGAAAGAAGTGTGCATAAGAAATATGTAAAGGGAAAGAAGTGTGCATAAGAAATATGTAAAGGGAAAGAAGTGTGCATAAGAAATATGTAAAGGGAAAGAAGTGTGCATAAGAAATATGTAAAGGGAAAGAAGTGTGCATAAGAAATATGTAAAGGGAAAGAAGTGTGCATACGAAATATGTAAAGGAAAAGAAGTGTGCATAAGAAATATGTAAAGGGAAAGAAGTGTGCATAAGAAATATGTAAAGGGAAAGAAGTGTGCATAAGAAATATGTAAAGAGAAAGAAGTGTGCATAATAAATATGTAAAGGGAAAGAAGTGTGCATAAGAAATATGTAAAGGGAAAGAAGTGTGCATAAGAAATATGTAAAGGGAAAGAAGTGTGCATAAGAAATATGTAAAGGGAAAGAAGTGTGCATAAGAAATATGTAAAGGGAAAGAAGTGTGCATACGAAATATGTAAAGGGAAAGAAGTGTGCATAAGAAATATGTAAAGGGAAAGAAGTGTGCATAAGAAATATGTAAAGGGAAAGAAGTGTGCATAAGAAATATGTAAAGGGAAAGAAGTGTGCATAAGAAATATGTAAAGGGAAAGAAGTGTGCATAAGAAATATGTAAAGGGAAAGAAGTGTGCATAAGAAATATGTAAAGGGAAAGAAGTGTGCATAAGAAATATGTAAAGGGAAAGAAGTGTGCATAAGAAATATGTAAAGGGAAAGAAGTGTGCATAAGAAATATGTAAAGGGAAAGAAGTGTGCATAAGAAATATGTAAAGGGAAAGAAGTGTGCATAAGAAATATGTAAAAGGAAAGAAGTGTGCATAAGGAATATGTAAAGGGAAAGAAGTTTGCATAAGAAATATGTAAAGGGAAAGAAGTGTGCATAAGAAATATGTAAAGGGAAAGAAGTGTGCATAAGAAATAAGTAAAGTGAAAGAAGTGTGCATAAGAAATATGTAAAGGGAAAGAAGTGTGCATAAGAAATATGTAAAGGGAAAGAAGTGTGCATAAGAAATAAACACATGATGTGGTAACAAACCCTCGAGTTAAATATGTAAAGGGAAAGAAGTGTGCATAAGAAATATGTAAAGGGAAAGAAGTGTGCATAAGAAATATGTAAAGGGAAATAAGTGTGCATAAGAAATATGTAAAGGGAAAGAAGTGTGCATAAGAAATATGGAAAGGGAAAGAAGTGTGCATAAGAAATATGTAAAGGGAAAGAAGTGTGCATAAGAAATATGTAAAGGGAAAGAAGTGTGCATAAGAAATATGTAAAGGGAAAGAAGTGTGCATAATAAATATGTAAAGGGAAAGAAGTGTGCATAAGAAATATGTAAAGGGAAAGAAGTGTGCATAAGAAATATGTAAAGGGAAAGAAGTGTGCATAAGAAATATGTAAAGGGAAAGAAGTGTGCATAAGAAATATGTAAATGGAAAGACGTGTGCATAAGAAATATGTAAAGGGAAAGAAGTGTGCGTAAGAAATATGTAAAGGGAAAGAAGTGTGCATAAGAAATATGTAAAGGGAAAGAAGTGTGCGTAAGAAATATGTAAAGGGAAAGAAGTGTGCATAAGAAATATGTAAAGGGAAAGAAGTGTGCATAAGAAATATGTAAAGGGAAAGAAGTGTGCATAAGAAATATGTAAAGGGAAAGAAGTGTGCATAAGAAATATGTAAAGGGAAAGAAGTGTGCATAAGAAATATGTAAAGGGAAAGAAGTGTGCATAAGAAATATGTAAAGGGAAAGAAGTGTGCATAAGAAATATGTAAAGGGAAAGAAGTGTGCATAAGAAATATGTAAAGGGAAAGAAGTGTGCATAAGAAATATGTAAAGGGAAAGAAGTGTGCATAAGAAATATGTAAAGGGAAATAAGTGTGCATAAGAAATATGTAAAGGGAAAGAAGTGTGCATAAGAAATATGTAAAGGGAAAGAAGTGTGCATAAGAAATATGTAAAGGGAAAGAAGTGTGCATAAGAAATAAACACATGATGTGGGAACAAGCCCTCGAGTTAAATATGTAAAGGGAAAGAAGTGTGCATAAGAAATATGTAAAGGGAAAGAAGTGTGCATAAGAAATATGTAAAGGGAAAGAAGTGTGCATAAGAAATATGTAAAGGGAAAGAAGTGTGCATACGAAATATGTAAAGGGAAAGAAGTGTGCATAAGAAATATGTAAAGGGAAAGAAGTGTGCATAAGAAATATGTAAATGGAAAGAAGTGTGCATAAGAAATATGTAAAGGGAAAGAAGTGTGCATAAGAAATATGTAAAGGGAAAGAAGTGTGCATAAGAAATATGTAAAGGGAAAGAAGTGTGCATAAGAAATAAGTAAAGGGAAAGAAGTGTGCATAAGAAATATGTAAAGGGAAAGAAGTGTGCATAAGAAATATGTAAAGGGAAAGAAGTGTGCATAAGAAATATGTAAAGGGAAAGAAGTGTGCATAAGAAATATGTAAAGGGAAAGAAGTGTGCATAAGAAATATGTAAAGGGAAAGAAGTGTGCATAAGAAATAAACACATGATGTGGGAACAAGCCCTCGAGTTAAATATGTAAAGGGAAAGAAGTGTGCATAAGAAATATGTAAAGGGAAAGAAGTGTGCATAAGAAATATGTAAAGGGAAAGAAGTGTGCATAAGAAATATGTAAAGGGAAAGAAGTGTGCATAAGAAATATGTAAAGGGAAAGAAGTGTGCATAAGAAATATGTAAAGGGAAAGAAGTGTGCATAAGAAATATGTAAAGGGAAAGAAGTGTGCATAAGAAATATGTAAAGGGAAAGAAGTGTGCATAAGAAATATGTAAAGGGAAAGAAGTGTGCATAAGAAATATGTAAAGGGAAAGAAGTGTGCATAAGAAATATGTAAAGGGAAAGAAGTGTGCATAAGAAATATGTAAAGGGAAAGAAGTGTGCATAAGAAATATGTAAAGGGAAAGAAGTGTGCATAAGAAATATGTAAAGGGAAAGAAGTGTGCATAAGAAATATGTAAAGGGAAAGAAGTGTGCATAAGAAATATGTAAAGGGAAAGAAGTGTGCATAAGAAATATGTAAAGGGAAAGAAGTGTGCATAAGAAATATGTAAAGGGAAAGAAGTGTGCATAAGAAATATGTAAAGGGAAAGAAGTGTGCATACGAAATATGTAAAGGAAAAGAAGTGTGCATAAGAAATATGTAAAGGGAAAGAAGTGTGCATAAGAAATATGTAAAGGGAAAGAAGTGTGCATAAGAAATATGTAAAGAGAAAGAAGTGTGCATAAGAAATATGTAAAGGGAAAGAAGTGTGCATAAGAAATATGTAAAGGGAAAGAAGTGTGCATAAGAAATATGTAAAGGGAAAGAAGTGTGCATAAGAAATATGTAAAGGGAAAGAAGTGTGCATAAGAAATATGTAAAGGGAAAGAAGTGTGCATACGAAATATGTAAAGGGAAAGAAGTGTGCATAAGAAATATGTAAAGGGAAAGAAGTGTGCATAAGAAATATGTAAAGGGAAAGAAGTGTGCATAAGAAATATGTAAAGGGAAAGAAGTGTGCATAAGAAATATGTAAAGGGAAAGAAGTGTGCATAAGAAATATGTAAAGGGAAAGAAGTGTGCATAAGAAATATGTAAAGGGAAAGAAGTGTGCATAAGAAATATGTAAAGGGAAAGAAGTGTGCATAAGAAATATGTAAAGGGAAAGAAGTGTGCATAAGAAATATGTAAAGGGAAAGAAGTGTGCATAAGAAATATGTAAAGGGAAAGAAGTGTGCATAAGAAATATGTAAAAGGAAAGAAGTGTGCATAAGGAATATGTAAAGGGAAAGAAGTTTGCATAAGAAATATGTAAAGGGAAAGAAGTGTGCATAAGAAATATGTAAAGGGAAAGAAGTGTGCATAATAAATAAGTAAAGTGAAAGAAGTGTGCATAAGAAATATGTAAAGGGAAAGAAGTGTGCATAAGAAATATGTAAAGGGAAAGAAGTGTGCATAAGAAATAAACACATGATGTGGTAACAAACCCTCGAGTTAAATATGTAAAGGGAAAGAAGTGTGCATAAGAAATATGTAAAGGGAAAGAAGTGTGCATAAGAAATATGTAAAGGGAAATAAGTGTGCATAAGAAATATGTAAAGGGAAAGAAGTGTGCATAAGAAATATGGAAAGGGAAAGAAGTGTGCATAAGAAATATGTAAAGGGAAAGAAGTGTGCATAAGAAATATGTAAAGGGAAAGAAGTGTGCATAAGAAATATGTAAAGGGAAAGAAGTGTGCATAATAAATATGTAAAGGGAAAGAAGTGTGCATAAGAAATATGTAAAGGGAAAGAAGTGTGCATAATAAATATGTAAAGGGAAAGAAGTGTGCATAAGAAATATGTAAAGGGAAAGAAGTGTGCATAAGAAATATGTAAATGGAAAGACGTGTGCATAAGAAATATGTAAAGGGAAAGAAGTGTGCGTAAGAAATATGTAAAGGGAAAGAAGTGTGCATAAGAAATATGTAAAGGGAAAGAAGTGTGCGTAAGAAATATGTAAAGGGAAAGAAGTGTGCATAAGAAATATGTAAAGGGAAAGAAGTGTGCATAAGAAATATGTAAAGGGAAAGAAGTGTGCATAAGAAATATGTAAAGGGAAAGAAGTGTGCATAAGAAATATGTAAAGGGAAAGAAGTGTGCATAAGAAATATGTAAAGGGAAAGAAGTGTGCATAAGAAATATGTAAAGGGAAAGAAGTGTGCATAAGAAATATGTAAAGGGACTGAAGTGTGCATAAGAAATATGTAAAGGGAAAGAAGTGTGCATAAGAAATATGTAAAGGGAAAGAAGTGTGCATAAGAAATATGTAAAGGGAAATAAGTGTGCATAAGAAATATGTAAAGGGAAAGAAGTGTGCATAAGAAATATGTAAAGGGAAAGAAGTGTGCATAAGAAATATGTAAAGGGAAAGAAGTGTGCATAAGAAATAAACACATGATGTGGGAACAAGCCCTCGAGTTAAATATGTAAAGGGAAAGAAGTGTGCATAAGAAATATGTAAAGGGAAAGAAGTGTGCATAAGAAATATGTAAAGGGAAAGAAGTGTGCATAAGAAATATGTAAAGGGAAAGAAGTGTGCATACGAAATATGTAAAGGGAAAGAAGTGTGCATAAGAAATATGTAAAGGGAAAGAAGTGTGCATAAGAAATATGTAAATGGAAAGAAGTGTGCATAAGAAATATGTAAAGGGAAAGAAGTGTGCATAAGAAATATGTAAAGGGAAAGAAGTGTGCATAAGAAATATGTAAAGGGAAAGAAGTGTGCATAAGAAATATGTAAAGGGAAAGAAGTGTGCATAAGAAATATGTAAAGGGAAAGAAGTGTGCATAAGAAATATGTAAAGGGAAAGAAGTGTGCATAAGAAATATGTAAAGGGAAAGAAGTGTGCATAAGAAATATGTAAAGGGAAAGAAGTGTGCATAAGAAATATGTAAAGGGAAAGAAGTGTGCATAAGAAATATGTAAAGGGAAAGAAGTGTGCATACGAAATATGTAAAGGAAAAGAAGTGTGCATAAGAAATATGTAAAGGGAAAGAAGTGTGCATAAGAAATATGTAAAGGGAAAGAAGTGTGCATAAGAAATATGTAAAGAGAAAGAAGTGTGCATAAGAAATATGTAAAGGGAAAGAAGTGTGCATAAGAAATATGTAAAGGGAAAGAAGTGTGCATAAGAAATATGTAAAGGGAAAGAAGTGTGCATAAGAAATATGTAAAGGGAAAGAAGTGTGCATAAGAAATATGTAAAGGGAAAGAAGTGTGCATACGAAATATGTAAAGGGAAAGAAGTGTGCATAAGAAATATGTAAAGGGAAAGAAGTGTGCATAAGAAATATGTAAAGGGAAAGAAGTGTGCATAAGAAATATGTAAAGGGAAAGAAGTGTGCATCAGAAATATGTAAAGGGAAAGAAGTGTGCATAAGAAATATGTAAAGGGAAAGAAGTGTGCATCAGAAATATGTAAAGGGAAAGAAGTGTGCATAAGAAATATGTAAAGGGAAAGAAGTGTGCATAAGAAATATGTAAAGGGAAAGAAGTGTGCATAAGAAATATGTAAAGGAAAAGAAGTGTGCATAAGAAATATGTAAAGGGAAAGAAGTGTGCATACGAAATATGTAAAGGGAAAGAAGTGTGCATAAGAAATATGTAAAGGGAAAGAAGTGTGCATAAGAAATATGTAAAGGGAAAGAAGTGTGCATAAGAAATATGTAAAGGGAAAGAAGTGTGCATAAGAAATATGTAAAGGGAAAGAAGTGTGCATAAGAAATATGTAAAGGGAAAGAAGTGTGCATAAGAAATATGTAAAGGGAAAGAAGTGTGCATAAGAAATATGTAAAGGGAAAGAAGTGTGCATAAGAAATATGTAAAGGGAAAGAAGTGTGCATAAGAAATATGTAAAGGGAAAGAAGTGTGCATAAGAAATATGTAAAAGGAAAGAAGTGTGCATAAGGAATATGTAAAGGGAAAGAAGTGTGCATAAGAAATATGTAAAGGGAAAGAAGTGTGCATAAGAAATATGTAAAGGGAAAGAAGTGTGCATAAGAAATAAGTAAAGTGAAAGAAGTGTGCATAAGAAATATGTAAAGGGAAAGAAGTGTGCATAAGAAATATGTAAAGGGAAAGAAGTGTGCATACGAAATAAACACATGATGTGGTAACAAACCCTCGAGTTAAATATGTAAAGGGAAAGAAGTGTGCATAAGAAATATGTAAAGGGAAAGAAGTGTGCATAAGAAATATGTAAAGGGAAATAAGTGTGCATAAGAAATATGTAAAGGGAAAGAAGTGTGCATAAGAAATATGTAAAGGGAAAGAAGTGTGCATAAGAAATATGTAAAGGGAAAGAAGTGTGCATAAGAAATATGTAAAGGGAAAGAAGTGTGCATAAGAAATATGTAAAGGGAAAGAAGTGTGCATAATAAATATGTAAAGGGAAAGAAGTGTGCATAAGAAATATGTAAAGGGAAAGAAGTGTGCATAAGAAATATGTAAAGGGAAAGAAGTGTGCATAAGAAATATGTAAAGGGAAAGAAGTGTGCATAAGAAATATGTAAATGGAAAGACGTGTGCATAAGAAATATGTAAAGGGAAAGAAGTGTGCGTAAGAAATATGTAAAGGGAAAGAAGTGTGCATAAGAAATATGTAAAGGGAAAGAAGTGTGCGTAAGAAATATGTAAAGGGAAAGAAGTGTGCATAAGAAATATGTAAATGGAAAGAAGTGTGCATAAGAAATATGTAAAGGGAAAGAAGTGTGCATAAGAAATATGTAAAGGGAAAGAAGTGTGCATAAGAAATATGTAAAGGGAAAGAAGTGTGCATAAGAAATATGTAAAGGGAAAGAAGTGTGCATAAGAAATATGTAAAGGGAAAGAAGTGTGCATAAGAAATATGTAAAGGGAAAGAAGTGTGCATAAGAAATATGTAAAGGGAAAGAAGTGTGCATAAGAAATATGTAAAGGGAAAGAAGTGTGCATAAGAAATATGTAAAGGGAAAGAAGTGTGCATAAGAAATATGTAAAGGGAAAGAAGTGTGCATAAGAAATATGTAAAGGGAAAGAAGTGTGCATAAGAAATATGTAAAGGGAAAGAAGTGTGCATAAGAAATATGTAAAGGGAAAGAAGTGTGCATAAGAAATATGTAAAGGGAAAGAAGTGTGCATACGAAATATGTAAAGGAAAAGAAGTGTGCATAAGAAATATGTAAAGGGAAAGAAGTGTGCATAAGAAATATGTAAAGGGAAAGAAGTGTGCATAATAAATATGTAAAGGGAAAGAAGTGTGCATAAGAAATATGTAAAGGGAAAGAAGTGTGCATAAGAAATATGTAAAGGGAAAGAAGTGTGCATAAGAAATATGTAAAGGGAAAGAAGTGTGCATAAGAAATATGTAAATGGAAAGACGTGTGCATAAGAAATATGTAAAGGGAAAGAAGTGTGCGTAAGAAATATGTAAAGGGAAAGAAGTGTGCATAAGAAATATGTAAAGGGAAAGAAGTGTGCGTAAGAAATATGTAAAGGGAAAGAAGTGTGCATAAGAAATATGTAAAGGGAAAGAAGTGTGCATAAGAAATATGTAAAGGGAAAGAAGTGTGCATAAGAAATATGTAAAGGGAAAGAAGTGTGCATAAGAAATATGTAAAGGGAAAGAAGTGTGCATAAGAAATATGTAAAGGGAAAGAAGTGTGCATAAGAAATATGTAAAGGGAAAGAAGTGTGCATAATAAATATGTAAAGGGAAAGAAGTGTGCATAAGAAATATGTAAAGGGAAAGAAGTGTGCATAATAAATATGTAAAGGGAAAGAAGTGTGCATAAGAAATATGTAAAGGGAAAGAAGTGTGCATAATAAATATGTAAAGGGAAAGAAGTGTGCATAAGAAATATGTAAAGGGAAAGAAGTGTGCATAAGAAATATGTAAAGGGAAAGAAGTGTGCATAAGAAATATGTAAAGGGAAAGAAGTGTGCATAAGAAATATGTAAAGGGAAAGAAGTGTGCATAAGAAATATGTAAAGGGAAAGAAGTGTGCATAAGAAATATGTAAAGGGAAAGAAGTGTGCATAAGAAATATGTAAAGGGAAAGAAGTGTGCATAAGAAATATGTAAAGGGAAAGAAGTGTGCATAAGAAATATGTAAAGGGAAAGAAGTGTGCATAAGAAATATGTAAAGGGAAAGAAGTGTGCATAAGAAATATGTAAAGGGAAAGAAGTGTGCATAAGAAATATGTAAAGGGAAAAAAGTGTGCATAAGAAATATGTAAAGGGAAAGAAGTGTGCATAAGAAATATGTAAAGGGAAAGAAGTGTGCATAATAATTATGTAAAGGGAAAGAAGTGTGCATAAGAAATATGTAAAGGGAAAGAAGTGTGCATAAGAAATATGTAAAGGGAAAGAAGTGTGCATAAGAAATATGTAAAGGGAAAGAAGTGTGCATAAGAAATATGTAAAGGGAAAGAAGTGTGCATAAGAAATATGTAAAGGGAAAGAAGTGTGCATAAGAAATATGTAAAGGGAAAGAAGTGTGCATAAGAAATATGTAAAGGGAAAGAAGTGTACATAAGAAATATGTAAAGGGAAAGAAGTGTGCATAAGAAATATGTAAAGGGAAAGAAGTGTGCATAAGAAATATGTAAAGGGAAAGAAGTGTGCATAAGAAATATGTAAAGGGAAAGAAGTGTGCATAGGAAATATGTAAAGGGAAAGAAGTGTGCATAAGAAATATGTAAAGGGAAAGAAGTGTGCATAAGAAATATGTAAAGGGAAAGAAGTGTGCATAAGAAATATGTAAAGGGAAAGAAGTGTGCATAAGAAATATGTAAAGGGAAAGAAGTGTGCATAAGAAATATGTAAAGGGAAAGAAGTGTGCATAAGAAATATGTAAAGGGAAAGAAGTGTGCATAAGAAATATGTAAAGGGAAAGAAGTGTGCATAAGAAATATGTAAAGGGAAAGAAGTGTGCATAAGAAATATGTAAAGGGAAAAAAGTGTGCATAAGAAATATGTAAAGGGAAAGAATTGTGCATAAGAAATATGTAAAGGGAAAGAAGTGTGCATAATAATTATGTAAAGGGAAAGAAGTGTGCATAAGAAATATGTAAAGGGAAAGAAGTGTGCATAAGAAATATGTAAAGGGAAAGAAGTGTGCATAAGAAATATGTAAAGGGAAATAAGTGTGCATAAGAAATATGTAAAGGGAAAGAAGTGTGCATAAGAAGTATGTAAAGGGAAAGAAGTGTGCATAAGAAATATGTAAAGGGAAAGAAGTGTGCATAAGAAATATGTAAAGGGAAAGAAGTGTGCATAAGAAATATGTAAAGGGAAAGAAGTGTGCATAAGAAATATGTAAAGGGAAAGAAGTGTGCATAAGAAATATGTAAAGGGAAAGAAGTGTGCATACGAAATATGTAAAGGGAAAGAAGTGTGCATAAGAAATATGTAAAGGGAAAGAAGTGTGCATAAGAAATATGTAAAGGGAAAGAAGTGTGCATAAGAAATATGTAAAGGGAAAGAAGTGTGCATAAGAAATATGTAAAGGGAAAGAAGTGTGCATAAGAAATATGTAAAGGGAAAGAAGTGTGCATAATAAATATGTAAAGGGAAAGAAGTGTGCATAATAAATATGTAAAGGGAAAGAAGTGTGCATAATAAATATGTAAAGGGAAAGAAGTGTGCATAATAAATATGTAAAGGGAAAGAAGTGTGCATAAGAAATATGTAAAGGGAAAGAAGTGTGCATAAGAAATATGTAAAGGGAAAGAAGTGTGCATAAGAAATATGTAAAGGGAAAGAAGTGTGCATAAGAAATATGTAAAGGGAAAGAAGTGTGCATAAGAAATATGTAAAGGGAAAGAAGTGTGCATAAGAAATATGTAAAGGGAAAGAAGTGTGCATAAGAAATATGTAAAGGGAAAGAAGTGTGCATAAGAAATATGTAAAGGGAAAGAAGTGTGCATAAGAAATATGTAAAGGGAAAGAAGTGTGCATAAGAAATATGTAAAGGGAAAGAAGTGTGCATAAGAAATATGTAAAGGGAAAGAAGTGTGCATAAGAAATATGTAAAGGGAAAGAAGTGTGCATAAGAAATATGTAAAGGGAAAGAAGTGTGCATAAGAAATATGTAAAGGGAAAGAAGTGTGCATAAGAAATATGTAAAGGGAAAGAAGTGTGCATAAGAAATATGTAAAGGGAAAGAAGTGTGCATACGAAATATGTAAAGGGAAATAAGTGTGCATAAGAAATATGTAAAGGGAAAGAAGTGTGCATAAGAAGTATGTAAAGGGAAAGAAGTGTGCATAAGAAATATGTAAAGGGAAAGAAGTGTGCATAAGAAATATGTAAAGGGAAAGAAGTGTGCATAAGAAATATGTAAAGGGAAAGAAGTGTGCATAAGAAATATGTAAAGGGAAAGAAGTGTGCATAAGAAATATGTAAAGGGAAAGAAGTGTGCATACGAAATATGTAAAGGGAAAGAAGTGTGCATAAGAAATATGTAAAGGGAAAGAAGTGTGCATAAGAAATATGTAAAGGGAAAGAAGTGTGCATAAGAAATATGTAAAGGGAAAGAAGTGTGCATAAGAAATATGTAAAGGGAAAGAAGTGTGCATAAGAAATATGTAAAGGGAAAGAAGTGTGCATAAGAAATATGTAAAGGGAAAGAAGTGTGCATAAGAAATATGTAAAGGGAAAGAAGTGTGCATAATAAATATGTAAAGGGAAAGAAGTGTGCATAATAAATATGTAAAGGGAAAGAAGTGTGCATAATAAATATGTAAAGGGAAAGAAGTGTGCATAAGAAATATGTAAAGGGAAAGAAGTGTGCATAAGAAATATGTAAAGGGAAAGAAGTGTGCATAAGAAATATGTAAAGGGAAAGAAGTGTGCATAAGAAATATGTAAAGGGAAAGAAGTGTGCATAAGAAATATGTAAAGGGAAAGAAGTGTGCATAAGAAATATGTAAAGGGAAAGAAGTGTGCATAAGAAATATGTAAAGGGAAAGAAGTGTGCATAAGAAATATGTAAAGGGAAAGAAGTGTGCATAAGAAATATGTAAAGGGAAAGAAGTGTGCATAAGAAATATGTAAAGGGAAAGAAGTGTGCATAAGAAATATGTAAAGGGAAAGAAGTGTGCATAAGAAATATGTAAAGGGAAAGAAGTGTGCATAAGAAATATGTAAAGGGAAAGAAGTGTGCATAAGAAATATGTAAAGGGAAAGAAGTGTGCATAAGAAATATGTAAAGGGAAAGAAGTGTGCATAAGAAATATGTAAAGGGAAAGAAGTGTGCATAAGAAATATGTAAAGGGAAAGAAGTGTGCATAAGAAATATGTAAAGGGAAAGAAGTGTGCATAAGAAATATGTAAAGGGAAATAAGTGTGCATAAGAAATATGTAAAGGGAAAGAAGTGTGCATAAGAAATATGTAAAGGGAAAGAAGTGTGCATAAGAAATATGTAAAGGGAAAAAAGTGTGCATAAGAAATATGTAAAGGGAAAGAAGTGTGCATACGAAATATGTAATGGAAAAGAAGTGTGCATAAGAAATATGTAAAGGGAAAGAAGTGTGCATAAGAAATATGTAAAGGGAAAGAAGTGTGCATAAGAAATATGTAAAGAGAAAGAAGTGTGCATAAGAAATATGTAAAGGGAAAGAAGTGTGCATAAGAAATATGTAAAGGGAAAGAAGTGTGCATAAGAAATATGTAAAGGGAAAGAAGTGTGCATAAGAAATATGTAAAGGGAAAGAAGTGTGCATAAGAAATATGTAAAGGGAAAGAAGTGTGCATACGAAATATGTAAAGGGAAAGAAGTGTGCATAAGAAATATGTAAAGGGAAAGAAGTGTGCATAAGAAATATGTAAAGGGAAAGAAGTGTGCATAAGAAATATGTAAAGGGAAAGAAGTGTGCATAAGAAATATGTAAAGGGAAAGAAGTGTGCATAAGAAATATGTAAAGGGAAAGAAGTGTGCATAAGAAATATGTAAAGGGAAAGAAGTGTGCATAAGAAATATGTAAAGGGAAAGAAGTGTGCATAAGAAATATGTAAAGGGAAAGAAGTGTGCATCAGAAATATGTAAAGGGAAAGAAGTGTGCATAAGAAATATGTAAAGGGAAAGAAGTGTGCATAAGAAATATGTAAAGGGAAAGAAGTGTGCATACGAAATATGTAAAGGGAAAGAAGTGTGCATAAGAAATATGTAAAGGGAAAGAAGTGTGCATAAGAAATATGTAAAGGGAAAGAAGTGTGCATAAGAAATATGTAAAGGGAAATAAGTGTGCATAAGAAATAAACACATGATGTGGGAACAAGCCCTCGAGTTAAATATGTAAAGGGAAAGAAGTGTGCATAATAAATATGTAAAGGGAAAGAAGTGTGCATAATAAATATGTAAAGGGAAAGAAGTGTGCATAATAAATATGTAAAGGGAAAGAAGTGTGCATAATAAATATGTAAAGGGAAAGAAGTGTGCATAAGAAATATGTAAAGGGAAAGAAGTGTGCATAAGAAATATGTAAAGGGAAAGAAGTGTGCATAAGAAATATGTAAAGGGAAAGAAGTGTGCATACGAAATATGTAAAGGGAAAGAAGTGTGCATAAGAAATATGTAAAGGGAAAGAAGTGTGCATAAGAAATATGTAAAGGGAAAGAAGTGTGCATAAGAAATATGTAAAGGGAAAGAAGTGTGCATAAGAAATATGTAAAGGGAAAGAAGTGTGCATAAGAAATATGTAAAGGGAAAGAAGTGTGCATAAGAAATATGTAAAGGGAAAGAAGTGTGCATAAGAAATATGTAAAGGGAAAGAAGTGTGCATAAGAAATATGTAAAGGGAAAGAAGTGTGCATACGAAATATGTAAAGGAAAAGAAGTGTGCATAAGAAATATGTAAAGGGAAAGAAGTGTGCATAAGAAATATGTAAAGGGAAAGAAGTGTGCATAAGAAATATGTAAAGAGAAAGAAGTGTGCATAAGAAATATGTAAAGGGAAAGAAGTGTGCATAAGAAATATGTAAAGGGAAAGAAGTGTGCATAAGAAATATGTAAAGGGAAAGAAGTGTGCATAAGAAATATGTAAAGGGAAAGAAGTGTGCATAAGAAATATGTAAAGGGAAAGAAGTGTGCATACGAAATATGTAAAGGGAAAGAAGTGTGCATAAGAAATATGTAAAGGGAAAGAAGTGTGCATAAGAAAT
This sequence comes from Crossaster papposus, assembly GCA_037893245.1. Lineage (NCBI taxonomy): Eukaryota > Metazoa > Echinodermata > Asteroidea > Velatida > Solasteridae > Crossaster > Crossaster papposus. The sequence continues at coordinate 13,779 of JBAIAA010001381.1, forward strand.
ATGTAAAGGGAAAGAAGTGTGCATAAGAAATATGTAAAGGGAAAGAAGTGTGCATAAGAAATATGTAAAGGGAAAGAAGTGTGCATAAGAAATATGTAAAGGGAAAGAAGTGTGCATAAGAAATATGTAAAGGGAAAGAAGTGTGCATAAGAAATATGTAAAGGGAAAGAAGTGTGCATAAGAAATATGTAAAGGGAAAGAAGTGTGCATCAGAAATATGTAAAGGGAAAGAAGTGTGCATAAGAAATATGTAAAGGGAAAGAAGTGTGCATAAGAAATATGTAAAGGGAAAGAAGTGTGCATAAGAAATATGTAAAGGGAAAGAAGTGCGCATAAGAAATATGTAAAGGGAAAGAAGTGTGCATAAGAAATATGTAAAGGGAAAGAAGTGTGCATAAGAAATATGTAAAGGAAAATAAGTGTGCATAAGAAATAAACACATGATGTGGGAACAAGCCCTCGAGTTAAATATGTAAAGGGAAAGAAGTGTGCATAATAAATATGTAAAGGGAAAGAAGTGTGCATAATAAATATGTAAAGGGAAAGAAGTGTGCATAATAAATATGTAAAGGGAAAGAAGTGTGCATAATAAATATGTAAAGGGAAAGAAGTGTGCATAAGAAATATGTAAAGGGAAAGAAGTGTGCATAAGAAATATGTAAAGGGAAAGAAGTGTGCATAAGAAATATGTAAAGGGAAAGAAGTGTGCATAAGAAATATGTAAAGGGAAAGAAGTGTGCATAAGAAATATGTAAAGGGAAAGAAGTGTGCATAAGAAATATGTAAAGGGAAAGAAGTGTGCATAAGAAATATGTAAAGGGAAAGAAGTGTGCATAAGAAATATGTAAAGGGAAAGAAGTGTGCATAAGAAATAAACACATGATGTGGGAACAAGCCCTCGAGTTAAATATGTAAAGGGAAAGAAGTGTGCATAAGAAATATGTAAAGGGAAAGAAGTGTGCATAAGAAATATGTAAAGGGAAAGAAGTGTGCATAAGAAATAAACACATGATGTGGGAACAAGCCCTCGAGTTAACTATGTAAAGGGAAAGAAGTGTGCATAATAAATATGTAAAGGGAAAGAAGTGTGCATAATAAATATGTAAAGGGAAAGAAGTGTGCATAATAAATATGTAAAGGGAAAGAAGTGTGCATAATAAATATGTAAAGGGAAAGAAGTGTGCATAAGAAACATGTAAAGGGAAAGAAGTGTGCATAAGAAATATGTAAAGGGAAAGAAGTGTGCATAAGAAATATGTAAAGGGAAAGAAGTGTGCATAAGAAATATGTAAAGGGAAAGAAGTGTGCATAAGAAATATGTAAAGGGAAAGAAGTGTGCATAAGAAATATGTAAAGGGAAAGAAGTGTGCATAAGAAATATGTAAAGGGAAAGAAGTGTGCATAAGAAATATGTAAAGGGAAAGAAGTGTGCATAAGAAATATGTAAAGGGAAAGAAGTGTGCATAAGAAATATGTAAAGGGAAAGAAGTGTGCATAAGAAATATGTAAAGGGAAAGAAGTGTGCATAAGAAATATGTAAAGGGAAAGAAGTGTGTATAAGAAATATGTAAAGGGAAAGAAGTGTGCATAAGAAATATGTAAAGGGAAAGAAGTGTGCATATGAAATATGTAAAGGGAAAGAAGTGTGCATACGAAATATGTAAAGGAAAAGAAGTGTGCATAAGAAATATGTAAAGGGAAAGAAGTGTGCATAAGAAATATGTAAAGGGAAAGAAGTGTGCATAAGAAATATGTAAAGGGAAGGAAGTGTGCATAAGAAATATGTAAAGGGAAAGAAGTGTGCATAAGAAATATGTAAAGGGAAAGAAGTGTGCATAAGAAATATGTAAAGGGAAAGAAGTGTGCATAAGAAATATGTAAAGGGAAAGAAGTGTGCATACGAAATATGTAAAGGGAAAGAAGTGTGCATAAGAAATATGTAAAGGGAAAGAAGTGTGCATAAGAAATATGTAAAGGGAAAGAAGTGTGCATAAGAAATATGTAAAGGGAAAGAAGTGTGCATAAGAAATATGTAAAGGGAAAGAAGTGTGCATAAGAAATATGTAAAGGGAAAGAAGTGTGCATAAGAAATATGTAAAGGGAAATAAGTGTGCATAAGAAATATGTAAAGGGAAAGAAGTGTGCATAATAAATATGTAAAGGGAAAGAAGTGTGCATAAGAAATATGTAAAGGGAAAGAAGTGTGCATAAGAAATATGTAAAGGGAAAGAAGTGTGCATACGAAATATGTAAAGGGAAAGAAGTGTGCATAAGAAATATGTAAAGGGAAAGAAGTGTGCATACGAAATATGTAAAGGGAAAGAAGTGTGCATAAGAAATATGTAAAGGGAAAGAAGTGTGCATAAGAAATATGTAAAGGGAAAGAAGTGTGCATAAGAAATATGTAAAGGGAAAGAAGTGTGCATAAGAAATATGTAAAGGGAAAGAAGTGTGCATAAGAAATATGTAAAGGGAAAGAAGTGTGCATAAGAAATATGTAAAGGGAAAGAAGTGTGCATAAGAAATATGTAAAGGGAAAGAAGTGTGCATAAGAAATATGTAAAGGGAAAGAAGTGTGCATACGAAATATGTAAAGGGAAAGAAGTGTGCATAAGAAATATGTAAAGGGAAAGAAGTGTGCATAAGAAATATGTAAAGGGAAAGAAGTGTGCATAAGAAATATGTAAAGGGAAAGAAGTGTGCATAAGAAATATGTAAAGGGAAAGAAGTGTGCATAAGAAATATGTAAAGGGAAAGAAGTGTGCATAAGAAATATGTAAAGGGAAATAAGTGTGCATAAGAAATATGTAAAGGGAAAGAAGTGTGCATAAGAAGTATGTAAAGGGAAAGAAGTGTGCATAAGAAATATGTAAAGGGAAAGAAGTGTGCATAAGAAATATGTAAAGGGAAAGAAGTGTGCATAAGAAATATGTAAAGGGAAAGAAGTGTGCATAAGAAATATGTAAAGGGAAAGAAGTGTGCATAAGAAATATGTAAAGGGAAAGAAGTGTGCATACGAAATATGTAAAGGGAAAGAAGTGTGCATAAGAAATATGTAAAGGGAAAGAAGTGTGCATAAGAAATATGTAAAGGGAAAGAAGTGTGCATAAGAAATATGTAAAGGGAAAGAAGTGTGCATAAGAAATATGTAAAGGGAAAGAAGTGTGCATAAGAAATATGTAAAGGGAAAGAAGTGTGCATAAGAAATATGTAAAGGGAAAGAAGTGTGCATAAGAAATATGTAAAGGGAAAGAAGTGTGCATAATAAATATGTAAAGGGAAAGAAGTGTGCATAATAAATATGTAAAGGGAAAGAAGTGTGCATAATAAATATGTAAAGGGAAAGAAGTGTGCATAATAAATATGTAAAGGGAAAGAAGTGTGCATAAGAAATATGTAAAGGGAAAGAAGTGTGCATAAGAAATATGTAAAGGGAAAGAAGTGTGCATAATAAATATGTAAAGGGAAAGAAGTGTGCATAAGAAATATGTAAAGGGAAAGAAGTGTGCATAAGAAATATGTAAAGGGAAAGAAGTGTGCATACGAAATATGTAAAGGGAAAGAAGTGTGCATAAGAAATATGTAAAGGGAAAGAAGTGTGCATACGAAATATGTAAAGGGAAAGAAGTGTGCATAAGAAATATGTAAAGGGAAAGAAGTGTGCATAAGAAATATGTAAAGGGAAAGAAGTGTGCATAAGAAATATGTAAAGGGAAAGAAGTGTGCATAAGAAATATGTAAAGGGAAAGAAGTGTGCATAAGAAATATGTAAAGGGAAAGAAGTGTGCATAAGAAATATGTAAAGGGAAAGAAGTGTGCATAAGAAATATGTAAAGGGAAAGAAGTGTGCATAAGAAATATGTAAAGGGAAAGAAGTGTGCATACGAAATATGTAAAGGGAAAGAAGTGTGCATAAGAAATATGTAAAGGGAAAGAAGTGTGCATAAGAAATATGTAAAGGGAAAGAAGTGTGCATAAGAAATATGTAAAGGGAAAGAAGTGTGCATAAGAAATATGTAAAGGGAAAGAAGTGTGCATAAGAAATATGTAAAGGGAAAGAAGTGTGCATAAGAAATATGTAAAGGGAAATAAGTGTGCATAAGAAATATGTAAAGGGAAAGAAGTGTGCATAAGAAGTATGTAAAGGGAAAGAAGTGTGCATAAGAAATATGTAAAGGGAAAGAAGTGTGCATAAGAAATATGTAAAGGGAAAGAAGTGTGCATAAGAAATATGTAAAGGGAAAGAAGTGTGCATAAGAAATATGTAAAGGGAAAGAAGTGTGCATAAGAAATATGTAAAGGGAAAGAAGTGTGCATACGAAATATGTAAAGGGAAAGAAGTGTGCATAAGAAATATGTAAAGGGAAAGAAGTGTGCATAAGAAATATGTAAAGGGAAAGAAGTGTGCATAAGAAATATGTAAAGGGAAAGAAGTGTGCATAAGAAATATGTAAAGGGAAAGAAGTGTGCATAAGAAATATGTAAAGGGAAAGAAGTGTGCATAAGAAATATGTAAAGGGAAAGAAGTGTGCATAATAAATATGTAAAGGGAAAGAAGTGTGCATAATAAATATGTAAAGGGAAAGAAGTGTGCATAATAAATATGTAAAGGGAAAGAAGTGTGCATAATAAATATGTAAAGGGAAAGAAGTGTGCATAATAAATATGTAAAGGGAAAGAAGTGTGCATAAGAAATATGTAAAGGGAAAGAAGTGTGCATAAGAAATATGTAAAGGGAAAGAAGTGTGCATAATAAATATGTAAAGGGAAAGAAGTGTGCATAAGAAATATGTAAAGGGAAAGAAGTGTGCATAAGAAATATGTAAAGGGAAAGAAGTGTGCATACGAAATATGTAAAGGGAAAGAAGTGTGCATAAGAAATATGTAAAGGGAAAGAAGTGTGCATACGAAATATGTAAAGGGAAAGAAGTGTGCATAAGAAATATGTAAAGGGAAAGAAGTGTGCATAAGAAATATGTAAAGGGAAAGAAGTGTGCATAAGAAATATGTAAAGGGAAAGAAGTGTGCATAAGAAATATGTAAAGGGAAAGAAGTGTGCATAAGAAATATGTAAAGGGAAAGAAGTGTGCATAAGAAATATGTAAAGGGAAAGAAGTGTGCATAAGAAATATGTAAAGGGAAAGGAGTGTGCATAAGAAATATGTAAAGGGAAAGAAGTGTGCATAAGAAATATGTAAAGGGAAAGAAGTGTGCATAAGAAATATGTAAAGGGAAAGAAGTGTGCATAAGAAATATGTAAAGGGAAAGAAGTGTGCATAAGAAATATGTAAAGGGAAAGAAGTGTGCATAAGAAATATGTAAAGGGAAAGAAGTGTGCATAAGAAATATGTAAAGGGAAAGAAGTGTGCATAAGAAATATGTAAAGGGAAAGAAGTGTGCATAAGAAATATGTAAAGGGAAAGAAGTGTGCATAAGAAATATGTAAAGGAAAAGAAGTGTGCATAAGAAATATGTAAAGGGAAAGAAGTGTGCATAAGAAATATGTAAAGGGAAAGAAGTGTGCATAAGAAATATGTAAAGGGAAGGAAGTGTGCATAAGAAATATGTAAAGGGAAAGAAGTGTGCATAAGAAATATGTAAAGGGAAAGAAGTGTGCATAAGAAATATGTAAAGGGAAAGAAGTGTGCATAAGAAATATGTAAAGGGAAAGAAGTGTGCATAAGAAATATGTAAAGGGAAAGAAGTGTGCATAAGAAATATGTAAAGGGAAAGAAGTGTGCATACGAAATATGTAAAGGGAAAGAAGTGTGCATAAGAAATATGTAAAGGGAAAGAAGTGTGCATAAGAAATATGTAAAGGGAAAGAAGTGTGCATAAGAAATATGTAAAGGGAAAGAAGTGTGCATAAGAAATATGTAAAGGGAAAGAAGTGTGCATAAGAAATATGTAAAGGGAAAGAAGTGTGCATAAGAAATATGTAAAGGGAAATAAGTGTGCATAAGAAATATGTAAAGGGAAAGAAGTGTGCATAAGAAGTATGTAAAGGGAAAGAAGTGTGCATAAGAAATATGTAAAGGGAAAGAAGTGTGCATAAGAAATATGTAAAGGGAAAGAAGTGTGCATAAGAAATATGTAAAGGGAAAGAAGTGTGCATAAGAAATATGTAAAGGGAAAGAAGTGTGCATAAGAAATATGTAAAGGGAAAGAAGTGTGCATACGAAATATGTAAAGGGAAAGAAGTGTGCATAAGAAATATGTAAAGGGAAAGAAGTGTGCATAAGAAATATGTAAAGGGAAAGAAGTGTGCATAAGAAATATGTAAAGGGAAAGAAGTGTGCATAAGAAATATGTAAAGGGAAAGAAGTGTGCATAAGAAATATGTAAAGGGAAAGAAGTGTGCATAAGAAATATGTAAAGGGAAAGAAGTGTGCATAAGAAATATGTAAAGGGAAAGAAGTGTGCATAATAAATATGTAAAGGGAAAGAAGTGTGCATAATAAATATGTAAAGGGAAAGAAGTGTGCATAATAAATATGTAAAGGGAAAGAAGTGTGCATAATAAATATGTAAAGGGAAAGAAGTGTGCATAAGAAATATGTAAAGGGAAAGAAGTGTGCATAAGAAATATGTAAAGGGAAAGAAGTGTGCATAAGAAATATGTAAAGGGAAAGAAGTGTGCATAAGAAATATGTAAAGGGAAAGAAGTGTGCATAAGAAATATGTAAAGGGAAAGAAGTGTGCATAAGAAATATGTAAAGGGAAAGAAGTGTGCATAAGAAATATGTAAAGGGAAAGAAGTGTGCATAAGAAATATGTAAAGGGAAAGAAGTGTGCATAAGAAATATGTAAAGGGAAAGAAGTGTGCATAAGAAATATGTAAAGGGAAAGAAGTGTGCATAAGAAATATGTAAAGGGAAAGAAGTGTGCATAAGAAATATGTAAAGGGAAAGAAGTGTGCATAAGAAATATGTAAAGGGAAAGAAGTGTGCATAAGAAATATGTAAAGGGAAAGGAGTGTGCATAAGAAATATGTAAAGGGAAAGAAGTGTGCATAAGAAATATGTAAAGGGAAAGAAGTGTGCATAAGAAATATGTAAAGGGAAAAAAGTGTGCATAAGAAATATGTAAAGGGAAAGAAGTGTGCATACGAAATATGTAAAGGAAAAGAAGTGTGCATAAGAAATATGTAAAGGGAAAGAAGTGTGCATAAGAAATATGTAAAGGGAAAGAAGTGTGCATAAGAAATATGTAAAGAGAAAGAAGTGTGCATAAGAAATATGTAAAGGGAAAGAAGTGTGCATAAGAAATATGTAAAGGGAAAGAAGTGTGCATAAGAAATATGTAAAGGGAAAGAAGTGTGCATAAGAAATATGTAAAGGGAAAGAAGTGTGCATAAGAAATATGTAAAGGGAAAGAAGTGTGCATACGAAATATGTAAAGGGAAAGAAGTGTGCATAAGAAATATGTAAAGGGAAAGAAGTGTGCATAAGAAATATGTAAAGGGAAAGAAGTGTGCATAAGAAAAATGTAATGGGAAAGAAGTGTGCATAAGAAATATGTAAAGGGAAAGAAGTGTGCATAAGAAATATGTAAAGGGAAAGAAGTGTGCATAAGAAATATGTAAAGGGAAAGAAGTGTGCATAAGAAATATGTAAAGGGAAAGAAGTGTGCATAAGAAATATGTAAAGGGAAAAAAGTGTGCATCAGAAATATGTAAAGGGAAAGAAGTGTGCATAAGAAATATGTAAAGGGAAAGAAGTGTGCATAAGAAATATGTAAAGGGAAAGAAGTGTGCATAAGAAATATGTAAAGGGAAAGAAGTGTGCATAAGAAATATGTAAAGGGAAAGAAGTGTGCATAAGAAATATGTAAAGGGAAAGAAGTGTGCATAAGAAATATGTAAAGGGAAATAAGTGTGCATAAGAAATAAACACATGATGTGGGAACAAGCCCTCGAGTTAAATATGTAAAGGGAAAGAAGTGTGCATAATAAATATGTAAAGGGAAAGAAGTGTGCATAATAAATATGTAAAGGGAAAGAAGTGTGCATAATAAATATGTAAAGGGAAAGAAGTGTGCATAATAAATATGTAAAGGGAAAGAAGTGTGCATAATAAATATGTAAAGGGAAAGAAGTGTGCATAAGAAATATGTAAAGGGAAAGAAGTGTGCATAAGAAATATGTAAAGGGAAAGAAGTGTGCATAAGAAATATGTAAAGGGAAAGAAGTGTGCATAAGAAATATGTAAAGGGAAAGAAGTGTGCATAAGAAATATGTAAAGGGAAAGAAGTGTGCATAAGAAATATGTAAAGGGAAAGAAGTGTGCATAAGAAATAAACACATGATGTGGGAACAAGCCCTCGAGTTAAATATGTAAAGGGAAAGAAGTGTGCATAAGAAATATGTAAAGGGAAAGAAGTGTGCATAAGAAATATGTAAAGGGAAAGAAGTGTGCATAAGAAATAAACACATGATGTGGGAACAAGCCCTCGAGTTAAATATGTAAAGGGAAAGAAGTGTGCATAAGAAATATGTAAAGAGAAAGAAGTGTGCATAATAAATATGTAAAGGGAAAGAAGTGTGCATAAGAAATATGTAAAGGGAAAGAAGTGTGCATAAGAAATATGTAAAGGGAAAGAAGTGTGCATAAGAAATATGTAAAGGGAAAGAAGTGTGCATAAGAAATATGTAAAGGGAAAGAAGTGTGCATAAGAAATATGTAAAGGGAAAGAAGTGTGCATAAGAAATATGTAAAGGGAAAGAAGTGTGCATAAGAAATATGTAAAGGGAAAGAAGTGTGCATAAGAAATATGTAAAGGGAAAGAAGTGTGCATAAGAAATATGTAAAGGGAAAGAAGTGTGCATAAGAAATATGTAAAGGAAAAGAAGTGTGCATAAGAAATATGTAAAGGGAAAGAAGTGTGCATACGAAATATGTAAAGGAAAAGAAGTGTGCATAAGAAATATGTAAAGGGAAAGAAGTGTGCATAAGAAATATGTAAAGGGAAAGAAGTGTGCATAAGAAATATGTAAAGGGAAGGAAGTGTGCATAAGAAATATGTAAAGGGAAAGAAGTGTGCATAAGAAATATGTAAAGGGAAAGAAGTGTGCATAAGAAATATGTAAAGGGAAAGAAGTGTGCATAAGAAATATGTAAAGGGAAAGAAGTGTGCATACGAAATATGTAAAGGGAAAGAAGTGTGCATAAGAAATATGTAAAGGGAAAGAAGTGTGCATAAGAAATATGTAAAGGGAAAGAAGTGTGCATAAGAAATATGTAAAGGGAAAGAAGTGTGCATAAGAAATATGTAAAGGGAAAGAAGTGTGCATAAGAAATATGTAAAGGGAAAGAAGTGTGCATAAGAAATATGTAAAGGGAAAGAAGTGTGCATAAGAAATATGTAAAGGGAAAGAAGTGTGCATAAGAAATATGTAAAGGGAAAGAAGTGTGCATCAGAAATATGTAAAGGGAAAGAAGTGTGCATAAGAAATATGTAAAGGGAAAGAAGTGTGCATAAGAAATATGTAAAGGGAAAGAAGTGTGCATAAGAAATATGTAAAGGGAAAGAAGTGTGCATAAGAAATATGTAAAGGGAAAGAAGTGTGCATAAGAAATATGTAAAGGGAAAGAAAAGTGCATAAGAAATAAACACATGATGTGGGAACAAGCCTAAAAGTTAAATATGTAAAGGGAAAGAAGTGTGCATAATAAATATGTAAAGGGAAAGAAGTGTGCATAATAAATATGTAAAGGGAAAGAAGTGTGCATAATAAATATGTAAAGGGAAAGAAGTGTGCATAAGAAATATGTAAAGGGAAAGAAGTGTGCATAAGAAATATGTAAAGGGAAAGAAGTGTGCATAAGAAATATGTAAAGGGAAAGAAGTGTGCATAAGAAATATGTAAAGGGAAAGAAGTGTGCATAAGAAATATGTAAAGGGAAAGAAGTGTGCATAAGAAATATGTAAAGGGAAAGAAGTGTGCATAAGAAATATGTAAAGGGAAAGAAGTGTGCATAAGAAATATGTAAAGGGAAAGAAGTGTGCATAAGAAATATGTAAAGGGAAAGAAGTGTGCATAAGAAATAAACACATGATGTGGGAACAAGCCCTCGAGTTAAATATGTAAAGGGAAAGAAGTGTGCATAAGAAATATGTAAAGGGAAAGAAGTGTGCATAAGAAATATGTAAAGGGAAAGAAGTGTGCATAAGAAATATGTAAAGGGAAAGAAGTGTGCATAAGAAATATGTAAAGGGAAAGAAGTGTGCATAAGAAATATGTAAAGGGAAAGAAGTGTGCATAAGAAATATGTAAAGGGAAAGAAGTGTGCATAAGAAATATGTAAAGGGAAAGAAGTGTGCATATGAAATATGTAAAGGGAAAGGAGTGTGCATAAGAAATATGTAAAGGGAAAGAAGTGTACATAAGAAATATGTAAAGGGAAAGAAGTGTGCATAAGAAATATGTAAAGGGAAAGAAGTGTGCATAAGAAATATGTAAAGGGAAAGAAGTGTGCATAAGAAATATGTAAAGGGAAAGAAGTGTGCATAAGAAATATGTAAAGGGAAATAAGTGTGCATAAGAAATATGTAAAGGGAAAGAAGTGTGCATAAGAAATATGTAAAGGGAAAGAAGTGTGCATAAGAAATATGTAAAGGGAAAGAAGTGTGCATAAGAAATATGTAAAGGGAAAGAAGTGTGCATACGAAATATGTAAAGGAAAAGAAGTGTGCATAAGAAATATGTAAAGGGAAAGAAGTGTGCATAAGAAATATGTAAAGGGAAAGAAGTGTGCATAAGAAATATGTAAAGAGAAAGAAGTGTGCATAAGAAATATGTAAAGGGAAAGAAGTGTGCATAAGAAATATGTAAAGGGAAAGAAGTGTGCATAAGAAATATGTAAAGGGAAAGAAGTGTGCATAAGAAATATGTAAAGGGAAAGAAGTGTGCATACGAAATATGTAAAGGGAAAGAAGTGTGCATAAGAAATATGTAAAGGGAAAGAAGTGTGCATAAGAAATATGTAAAGGGAAAGAAGTGTGCATAAGAAATATGTAAAGGGAAAGAAGTGTGCATAAGAAATATGTAAAGGGAAAGAAGTGTGCATAAGAAATATGTAAAGGGAAAGAAGTGTGCATAAGAAATATGTAAAGGGAAAGAAGTGTGCATAAGAAATATGTAAAGGGAAAGAAGTGTGCATAAGAAATATGTAAAGGGAAAGAAGTGTGCATAAGAAATATGTAAAGGGAAAGAAGTGTGCATAAGAAATATGTAAAGGGAAAGAAGTGTGCATAAGAAATATGTAAAGGGAAAGAAGTGTGCATAAGAAATATGTAAAGGGAAAGAAGTGTGCATAAGAAATATGTAAAGGGAAAGAAGTGTGCATAAGAAATATGTAAAGGGAAAGAAGTGTGCATAAGAAATATGTAAAGGGAAAGAAGTGTGCATAAGAAATATGTAAAGGGAAAGAAGTGTGCATAAGAAATATGTAAAGGGAAAGAAGTGTGCATAAGAAATATGTAAAGGGAAAGAAGTGTGCATAAGAAATATGTAAAGGGAAAGAAGTGTGCATAAGAAATATGTAAAGGGAAAGAAGTGTGCATAAGAAATATGTAAAGGGAAAGAAGTGTGCATAAGAAATATGTAAAGGGAAAGAAGTGTGCATAAGAAATATGTAAAGGGAAAGAAGTGTGCATAAGAAATATGTAAAGGGAAAGAAGTGTGCATAAGAAATATGTAAAGGGAAAGAAGTGTGCATAAGAAATATGTAAAGGGAAAGAAGTGTGCATAAGAAATATGTAAAGGGAAAGAAGTGTGCATAAGAAATATGTAAAGGGAAAGAAGTGTGCATAAGAAATATGTAAAGGGAAAGAAGTGTGCATAAGAAATATGTAAAGGGAAAGAAGTGTGCATAAGAAATATGTAAAGGGAAAGAAGTGTGCATAAGAAATATGTAAAGGGAAAGAAGTGTGCATAAGAAATATGTAAAGGGAAAGAAGTGTGCATAAGAAATATGTAAAGGGAAAGAAGTGTGCATAAGAAATATGTAAAGGGAAAGAAGTGTGCATAAGAAATATGTAAAGGGAAAGAAGTGTGCATAAGAAATATGTAAAGGGAAAGAAGTGTGCATAAGAAATATGTAAAGGGAAAGAAGTGTGCATAAGAAATATGTAAAGGGAAAGAAGTGTGCATAAGAAATATGTAAAGGGAAAGAAGTGTGCATAAGAAATATGTAAAGGGAAAGAAGTGTGCATAAGAAATATGTAAAGGGAAAGAAGTGTGCATAAGAAATATGTAAAGGGAAAGAAGTGTGCATAAGAAATATGTAAAGGGAAAGAAGTGTGCATAAGAAATATGTAAAGGGAAAGAAGTGTGCATAAGAAATATGTAAAGGGAAAGAAGTGTGCATAAGAAATATGTAAAGGGAAAGAAGTGTGCATAAGAAATATGTAAAGGGAAAGAAGTGTGCATAAGAAATATGTAAAGGGAAAGAAGTGTGCATAAGAAATATGTAAAGGGAAAGAAGTGTGCATAAGAAATATGTAAAGGGAAAGAAGTGTGCATAAGAAATATGTAAAGGGAAAGAAGTGTGCATAAGAAATATGTAAAGGGAAAGAAGTGTGCATAAGAAATATGTAAAGGGAAAGAAGTGTGCATAAGAAATATGTAAAGGGAAAGAAGTGTGCATAAGAAATATGTAAAGGGAAAGAAGTGTGCATAAGAAATATGTAAAGGGAAAGAAGTGTGCATAAGAAATATGTAAAGGGAAAGAAGTGTGCATAAGAAATATGTAAAGGGAAAGAAGTGTGCATAAGAAATATGTAAAGGGAAAGAAGTGTGCATAAGAAATATGTAAAGGGAAAGAAGTGTGCATAAGAAATATGTAAAGGGAAAGAAGTGTGCATAAGAAATATGTAAAGGGAAAGAAGTGTGCATAAGAAATATGTAAAGGGAAAGAAGTGTGCATAAGAAATATGTAAAGGGAAAGAAGTGTGCATAAGAAATATGTAAAGGGAAAGAAGTGTGCATAAGAAATATGTAAAGGGAAAGAAGTGTGCATAAGAAATATGTAAAGGGAAAGAAGTGTGCATAAGAAATATGTAAAGGGAAAGAAGTGTGCATAAGAAATATGTAAAGGGAAAGAAGTGTGCATAAGAAATATGTAAAGGGAAAGAAGTGTGCATAAGAAATATGTAAAGGGAAAGAAGTGTGCATAAGAAATATGTAAAGGGAAAGAAGTGTGCATAAGAAATATGTAAAGGGAAAGAAGTGTGCATAAGAAATATGTAAAGGGAAAGAAGTGTGCATAAGAAATATGTAAAGGGAAAGAAGTGTGCATAAGAAATATGTAAAGGGAAAGAAGTGTGCATAAGAAATATGTAAAGGGAAAGAAGTGTGCATAAGAAATATGTAAAGGGAAAGAAGTGTGCATAAGAAATATGTAAAGGGAAAGAAGTGTGCATAAGAAATATGTAAAGGGAAAGAAGTGTGCATAAGAAATATGTAAAGGGAAAGAAGTGTGCATAAGAAATATGTAAAGGGAAAGAAGTGTGCATAAGAAATATGTAAAGGGAAAGAAGTGTGCATAAGAAATATGTAAAGGGAAAGAAGTGTGCATAAGAAATATGTAAAGGGAAAGAAGTGTGCATAAGAAATATGTAAAGGGAAAGAAGTGTGCATAAGAAATATGTAAAGGGAAAGAAGTGTGCATAAGAAATATGTAAAGGGAAAGAAGTGTGCATAAGAAATATGTAAAGGGAAAGAAGTGTGCATAAGAAATATGTAAAGGGAAAGAAGTGTGCATAAGAAATATGTAAAGGGAAAGAAGTGTGCATAAGAAATATGTAAAGGGAAAGAAGTGTGCATAAGAAATATGTAAAGGGAAAGAAGTGTGCATAAGAAATATGTAAAGGGAAAGAAGTGTGCATAAGAAATATGTAAAGGGAAAGAAGTGTGCATAAGAAATATGTAAAGGGAAAGAAGTGTGCATAAGAAATATGTAAAGGGAAAGAAGTGTGCATAAGAAATATGTAAAGGGAAAGAAGTGTGCATAAGAAATATGTAAAGGGAAAGAAGTGTGCATAAGAAATATGTAAAGGGAAAGAAGTGTGCATAAGAAATATGTAAAGGGAAAGAAGTGTGCATAAGAAATATGTAAAGGGAAAGAAGTGTGCATAAGAAATATGTAAAGGGAAAGAAGTGTGCATAAGAAATATGTAAAGGGAAAGAAGTGTGCATAAGAAATATGTAAAGGGAAAGAAGTGCATAAGAAATATGTAAAGGGAAAGAAGTGTGCATAAGAAATATGTAAAGGGAAAGAAGTGTGCATAAGAAATATGTAAAGGGAAAGAAGTGTGCATAAGAAATATGTAAAGGGAAAGAAGTGTGCATAAGAAATATGTAAAGGGAAAGAAGTGTGCATAAGAAATATGTAAAGGGAAAGAAGTGTGCATAAGAAATATGTAAAGGGAAAGAAGTGTGCATAAGAAATATGTAAAGGGAAAGAAGTGTGCATAAGAAATATGTAAAGGGAAAGAAGTGTGCATAAGAAATATGTAAAGGGAAAGAAGTGTGCATAAGAAATATGTAAAGGGAAAGAAGTGTGCATAAGAAATATGTAAAGGGAAAGAAGTGTGCATAAGAAATATGTAAAGGGAAAGAAGTGTGCATAAGAAATATGTAAAGGGAAAGAAGTGTGCATAAGAAATATGTAAAGGGAAAGAAGTGTGCATAAGAAATATGTAAAGGGAAAGAAGTGTGCATAAGAAATATGTAAAGGGAAAGAAGTGTGCATAAGAAATATGTAAAGGGAAAGAAGTGTGCATAAGAAATATGTAAAGGGAAAGAAGTGTGCATAAGAAATATGTAAAGGGAAAGAAGTGTGCATAAGAAATATGTAAAGGGAAAGAAGTGTGCATAAGAAATATGTAAAGGGAAAGAAGTGTGCATAAGAAATATGTAAAGGGAAAGAAGTGTGCATAAGAAATATGTAAAGGGAAAGAAGTGTGCATAAGAAATATGTAAAGGGAAAGAAGTGTGCATAAGAAATATGTAAAGGGAAAGAAGTGTGCATAAGAAATATGTAAAGGGAAAGAAGTGTGCATAAGAAATATGTAAAGGGAAAGAAGTGTGCATAAGAAATATGTAAAGGGAAAGAAGTGTGCATAAGAAATATGTAAAGGGAAAGAAGTGTGCATAAGAAATATGTAAAGGGAAAGAAGTGTGCATAAGAAATATGTAAAGGGAAAGAAGTGTGCATAAGAAATATGTAAAGGGAAAGAAGTGTGCATAAGAAATATGTAAAGGGAAAGAAGTGTGCATAAGAAATATGTAAAGGGAAAGAAGTGTGCATAAGAAATATGTAAAGGGAAAGAAGTGTGCATAAGAAATATGTAAAGGGAAAGAAGTGTGCATAAGAAATATGTAAAGGGAAAGAAGTGTGCATAAGAAATATGTAAAGGGAAAGAAGTGTGCATAAGAAATATGTAAAGGGAAAGAAGTGTGCATAAGAAATATGTAAAGGGAAAGAAGTGTGCATAAGAAATATGTAAAGGGAAAGAAGTGTGCATAAGAAATATGTAAAGGGAAAGAAGTGTGCATAAGAAATATGTAAAGGGAAAGAAGTGTGCATAAGAAATATGTAAAGGGAAAGAAGTGTGCATAAGAAATATGTAAAGGGAAAGAAGTGTGCATAAGAAATATGTAAAGGGAAAGAAGTGTGCATAAGAAATATGTAAAGGGAAAGAAGTGTGCATAAGAAATATGTAAAGGGAAAGAAGTGTGCATAAGAAATATGTAAAGGGAAAGAAGTGTGCATAAGAAATATGTAAAGGGAAAGAAGTGTGCATAAGAAATATGTAAAGGGAAAGAAGTGTGCATAAGAAATATGTAAAGGGAAAGAAGTGTGCATAAGAAATATGTAAAGGGAAAGAAGTGTGCATAAGAAATATGTAAAGGGAAAGAAGTGTGCATAAGAAATATGTAAAGGGAAAGAAGTGTGCATAAGAAATATGTAAAGGGAAAGAAGTGTGCATAAGAAATATGTAAAGGGAAAGAAGTGTGCATAAGAAATATGTAAAGGGAAAGAAGTGTGCATAAGAAATATGTAAAGGGAAAGAAGTGTGCATAAGAAATATGTAAAGGGAAAGAAGTGTGCATAAGAAATATGTAAAGGGAAAGAAGTGTGCATAAGAAATATGTAAAGGGAAAGAAGTGTGCATAAGAAATATGTAAAGGGAAAGAAGTGTGCATAAGAAATATGTAAAGGGAAAGAAGTGTGCATAAGAAATATGTAAAGGGAAAGAAGTGTGCATAAGAAATATGTAAAGGGAAAGAAGTGTGCATAAGAAATATGTAAAGGGAAAGAAGTGTGCATAAGAAATATGTAAAGGGAAAGAAGTGTGCATAAGAAATATGTAAAGGGAAAGAAGTGTGCATAAGAAATATGTAAAGGGAAAGAAGTGTGCATAAGAAATATGTAAAGGGAAAGAAGTGTGCATAAGAAATATGTAAAGGGAAAGAAGTGTGCATAAGAAATATGTAAAGGGAAAGAAGTGTGCATAAGAAATATGTAAAGGGAAAGAAGTGTGCATAAGAAATATGTAAAGGGAAAGAAGTGTGCATAAGAAATATGTAAAGGGAAAGAAGTGTGCATAAGAAATATGTAAAGGGAAAGAAGTGTGCATAAGAAATATGTAAAGGGAAAGAAGTGTGCATAAGAAATATGTAAAGGGAAAGAAGTGTGCATAAGAAATATGTAAAGGGAAAGAAGTGTGCATAAGAAATATGTAAAGGGAAAGAAGTGTGCATAAGAAATATGTAAAGGGAAAGAAGTGTGCATAAGAAATATGTAAAGGGAAAGAAGTGTGCATAAGAAATATGTAAAGGGAAAGAAGTGTGCATAAGAAATATGTAAAGGGAAAGAAGTGTGCATAAGAAATATGTAAAGGGAAAGAAGTGTGCATAAGAAATATGTAAAGGGAAAGAAGTGTGCATAAGAAATATGTAAAGGGAAAGAAGTGTGCATAAGAAATATGTAAAGGGAAAGAAGTGTGCATAAGAAATAAACATGATGTGGGAAAAGCCTCGAGTAAATATGTAAAGGGAAAGAAGTGTGCATAAGAAATATGTAAAGGGAAAGAAGTGTGCATAAGAAATATGTAAAGGGAAAGAAGTGTGCATAAGAAATATGTAAAGGGAAAGAAGTGTGCATAAGAAATATGTAAAGGGAAAGAAGTGTGCATAAGAAATATGTAAAGGGAAAGAAGTGTGCATAAGAAATATGTAAAGGGAAAGAAGTGTGCATAAGAAATATGTAAAGGGAAAGAAGTGTGCATAAGAAATATGTAAAGGGAAAGAAGTGTGCATAAGAAATATGTAAAGGGAAAGAAGTGTGCATAAGAAATATGTAAAGGGAAAGAAGTGTGCATAAGAAATATGTAAAGGGAAAGAAGTGTGCATAAGAAATATGTAAAGGGAAAGAAGTGTGCATAAGAAATATGTAAAGGGAAAGAAGTGTGCATAAGAAATATGTAAAGGGAAAGAAGTGTGCATAAGAAATATGTAAAGGGAAAGAAGTGTGCATAAGAAATATGTAAAGGGAAAGAAGTGTGCATAAGAAATATGTAAAGGGAAAGAAGTGTGCATAAGAAATATGTAAAGGGAAAGAAGTGTGCATAAGAAATATGTAAAGGGAAAGAAGTGTGCATAAGAAATATGTAAAGGGAAAGAAGTGTGCATAAGAAATATGTAAAGGGAAAGAAGTGTGCATAAGAAATATGTAAAGGGAAAGAAGTGTGCATAAGAAATATGTAAAGGGAAAGAAGTGTGCATAAGAAATATGTAAAGGGAAAGAAGTGTGCATAAGAAATATGTAAAGGGAAAGAAGTGTGCATAAGAAATATGTAAAGGGAAAGAAGTGTGCATAAGAAATATGTAAAGGGAAAGAAGTGTGCATAAGAAATATGTAAAGGGAAAGAAGTGTGCATAAGAAATATGTAAAGGGAAAGAAGTGTGCATAAGAAATATGTAAAGGGAAAGAAGTGTGCATAAGAAATATGTAAAGGGAAAGAAGTGTGCATAAGAAATATGTAAAGGGAAAGAAGTGTGCATAAGAAATATGTAAAGGGAAAGAAGTGTGCATAAGAAATATGTAAAGGGAAAGAAGTGTGCATAAGAAATATGTAAAGGGAAAGAAGTGTGCATAAGAAATATGTAAAGGGAAAGAAGTGTGCATAAGAAATATGTAAAGGGAAAGAAGTGTGCATAAGAAATATGTAAAGGGAAAGAAGTGTGCATAAGAAATATGTAAAGGGAAAGAAGTGTGCATAAGAAATATGTAAAGGGAAAGAAGTGTGCATAAGAAATATGTAAAGGGAAAGAAGTGTGCATAAGAAATATGTAAAGGGAAAGAAGTGTGCATAAGAAATATGTAAAGGGAAAGAAGTGTGCATAAGAAATATGTAAAGGGAAAGAAGTGTGCATAAGAAATATGTAAAGGGAAAGAAGTGTGCATAAGAAATATGTAAAGGGAAAGAAGTGTGCATAAGAAATATGTAAAGGGAAAGAAGTGTGCATAAGAAATATGTAAAGGGAAAGAAGTGTGCATAAGAAATATGTAAAGGGAAAGAAGTGTGCATAAGAAATATGTAAAGGGAAAGAAGTGTGCATAAGAAATATGTAAAGGGAAAGAAGTGTGCATAAGAAATATGTAAAGGGAAAGAAGTGTGCATAAGAAATATGTAAAGGGAAAGAAGTGTGCATAAGAAATATGTAAAGGGAAAGAAGTGTGCATAAGAAATATGTAAAGGGAAAGAAGTGTGCATAAGAAATATGTAAAGGGAAAGAAGTGTGCATAAGAAATATGTAAAGGGAAAGAAGTGTGCATAAGAAATATGTAAAGGGAAAGAAGTGTGCATAAGAAATATGTAAAGGGAAAGAAGTGTGCATAAGAAATATGTAAAGGGAAAGAAGTGTGCATAAGAAATATGTAAAGGGAAAGAAGTGTGCATAAGAAATATGTAAAGGGAAAGAAGTGTGCATAAGAAATATGTAAAGGGAAAGAAGTGTGCATAAGAAATATGTAAAGGGAAAGAAGTGTGCATAAGAAATATGTAAAGGGAAAGAAGTGTGCATAAGAAATATGTAAAGGGAAAGAAGTGTGCATAAGAAATATGTAAAGGGAAAGAAGTGTGCATAAGAAATATGTAAAGGGAAAGAAGTGTGCATAAGAAATATGTAAAGGGAAAGAAGTGTGCATAAGAAATATGTAAAGGGAAAGAAGTGTGCATAAGAAATATGTAAAGGGAAAGAAGTGTGCATAAGAAATATGTAAAGGGAAAGAAGTGTGCATAAGAAATATGTAAAGGGAAAGAAGTGTGCATAAGAAATATGTAAAGGGAAAGAAGTGTGCATAAGAAATATGTAAAGGGAAAGAAGTGTGCATAAGAAATATGTAAAGGGAAAGAAGTGTGCATAAGAAATATGTAAAGGGAAAGAAGTGTGCATAAGAAATATGTAAAGGGAAAGAAGTGTGCATAAGAAATATGTAAAGGGAAAGAAGTGTGCATAAGAAATATGTAAAGGGAAAGAAGTGTGCATAAGAAATATGTAAAGGGAAAGAAGTGTGCATAAGAAATATGTAAAGGGAAAGAAGTGTGCATAAGAAATATGTAAAGGGAAAGAAGTGTGCATAAGAAATATGTAAAGGGAAAGAAGTGTGCATAAGAAATATGTAAAGGGAAAGAAGTGTGCATAAGAAATATGTAAAGGGAAAGAAGTGTGCATAAGAAATATGTAAAGGGAAAGAAGTGTGCATAAGAAATATGTAAAGGGAAAGAAGTGTGCATAAGAAATATGTAAAGGGAAAGAAGTGTGCATAAGAAATATGTAAAGGGAAAGAAGTGTGCATAAGAAATATGTAAAGGGAAAGAAGTGTGCATAAGAAATATGTAAAGGGAAAGAAGTGTGCATAAGAAATATGTAAAGGGAAAGAAGTGTGCATAAGAAATATGTAAAGGGAAAGAAGTGTGCATAAGAAATATGTAAAGGGAAAGAAGTGTGCATAAGAAATATGTAAAGGGAAAGAAGTGTGCATAAGAAATATGTAAAGGGAAAGAAGTGTGCATAAGAAATATGTAAAGGGAAAGAAGTGTGCATAAGAAATATGTAAAGGGAAAGAAGTGTGCATAAGAAATATGTAAAGGGAAAGAAGTGTGCATAAGAAATATGTAAAGGGAAAGAAGTGTGCATAAGAAATATGTAAAGGGAAAGAAGTGTGCATAAGAAATATGTAAAGGGAAAGAAGTGTGCATAAGAAATATGTAAAGGGAAAGAAGTGTGCATAAGAAATATGTAAAGGGAAAGAAGTGTGCATAAGAAATATGTAAAGGGAAAGAAGTGTGCATAAGAAATATGTAAAGGGAAAGAAGTGTGCATAAGAAATATGTAAAGGGAAAGAAGTGTGCATAAGAAATATGTAAAGGGAAAGAAGTGTGCATAAGAAATATGTAAAGGGAAAGAAGTGTGCATAAGAAATATGTAAAGGGAAAGAAGTGTGCATAAGAAATATGTAAAGGGAAAGAAGTGTGCATAAGAAATATGTAAAGGGAAAGAAGTGTGCATAAGAAATATGTAAAGGGAAAGAAGTGTGCATAAGAAATATGTAAAGGGAAAGAAGTGTGCATAAGAAATATGTAAAGGGAAAGAAGTGTGCATAAGAAATATGTAAAGGGAAAGAAGTGTGCATAAGAAATATGTAAA
The DNA here is from genome assembly GCA_037893245.1 of Crossaster papposus. Lineage (NCBI taxonomy): Eukaryota > Metazoa > Echinodermata > Asteroidea > Velatida > Solasteridae > Crossaster > Crossaster papposus. The sequence continues at coordinate 34,501 of JBAIAA010001381.1, forward strand.
GGGAAAGAAGTGTGCATAAGAAATATGTAAAGGGAAAGAAGTGTGCATAAGAAATATGTAAAGGGAAAGAAGTGTGCATAAGAAATATGTAAAGGGAAAGAAGTGTGCATAAGAAATATGTAAAGGGAAAGAAGTGTGCATAAGAAATATGTAAAGGGAAAGAAGTGTGCATAAGAAATATGTAAAGGGAAAGAAGTGTGCATAAGAAATATGTAAAGGGAAAGAAGTGTGCATAAGAAATATGTAAAGGGAAAGAAGTGTGCATAAGAAATATGTAAAGGGAAAGAAGTGTGCATAAGAAATATGTAAAGGGAAAGAAGTGTGCATAAGAAATATGTAAAGGGAAAGAAGTGTGCATAAGAAATATGTAAAGGGAAAGAAGTGTGCATAAGAAATATGTAAAGGGAAAGAAGTGTGCATAAGAAATATGTAAAGGGAAAGAAGTGTGCATAAGAAATATGTAAAGGGAAAGAAGTGTGCATAAGAAATATGTAAAGGGAAAGAAGTGTGCATAAGAAATATGTAAAGGGAAAGAAGTGTGCATAAGAAATATGTAAAGGGAAAGAAGTGTGCATAAGAAATATGTAAAGGGAAAGAAGTGTGCATAAGAAATATGTAAAGGGAAAGAAGTGTGCATAAGAAATATGTAAAGGGAAAGAAGTGTGCATAAGAAATATGTAAAGGGAAAGAAGTGTGCATAAGAAATATGTAAAGGGAAAGAAGTGTGCATAAGAAATATGTAAAGGGAAAGAAGTGTGCATAAGAAATATGTAAAGGGAAAGAAGTGTGCATAAGAAATATGTAAAGGGAAAGAAGTGTGCATAAGAAATATGTAAAGGGAAAGAAGTGTGCATAAGAAATATGTAAAGGGAAAGAAGTGTGCATAAGAAATATGTAAAGGGAAAGAAGTGTGCATAAGAAATATGTAAAGGGAAAGAAGTGTGCATAAGAAATATGTAAAGGGAAAGAAGTGTGCATAAGAAATATGTAAAGGGAAAGAAGTGTGCATAAGAAATATGTAAAGGGAAAGAAGTGTGCATAAGAAATATGTAAAGGGAAAGAAGTGTGCATAAGAAATATGTAAAGGGAAAGAAGTGTGCATAAGAAATATGTAAAGGGAAAGAAGTGTGCATAAGAAATATGTAAAGGGAAAGAAGTGTGCATAAGAAATATGTAAAGGGAAAGAAGTGTGCATAAGAAATATGTAAAGGGAAAGAAGTGTGCATAAGAAATATGTAAAGGGAAAGAAGTGTGCATAAGAAATATGTAAAGGGAAAGAAGTGTGCATAAGAAATATGTAAAGGGAAAGAAGTGTGCATAAGAAATATGTAAAGGGAAAGAAGTGTGCATAAGAAATATGTAAAGGGAAAGAAGTGTGCATAAGAAATATGTAAAGGGAAAGAAGTGTGCATAAGAAATATGTAAAGGGAAAGAAGTGTGCATAAGAAATATGTAAAGGGAAAGAAGTGTGCATAAGAAATATGTAAAGGGAAAGAAGTGTGCATAAGAAATATGTAAAGGGAAAGAAGTGTGCATAAGAAATATGTAAAGGGAAAGAAGTGTGCATAAGAAATATGTAAAGGGAAAGAAGTGTGCATAAGAAATATGTAAAGGGAAAGAAGTGTGCATAAGAAATATGTAAAGGGAAAGAAGTGTGCATAAGAAATATGTAAAGGGAAAGAAGTGTGCATAAGAAATATGTAAAGGGAAAGAAGTGTGCATAAGAAATATGTAAAGGGAAAGAAGTGTGCATAAGAAATATGTAAAGGGAAAGAAGTGTGCATAAGAAATATGTAAAGGGAAAGAAGTGTGCATAAGAAATATGTAAAGGGAAAGAAGTGTGCATAAGAAATATGTAAAGGGAAAGAAGTGTGCATAAGAAATATGTAAAGGGAAAGAAGTGTGCATAAGAAATATGTAAAGGGAAAGAAGTGTGCATAAGAAATATGTAAAGGGAAAGAAGTGTGCATAAGAAATATGTAAAGGGAAAGAAGTGTGCATAAGAAATATGTAAAGGGAAAGAAGTGTGCATAAGAAATATGTAAAGGGAAAGAAGTGTGCATAAGAAATATGTAAAGGGAAAGAAGTGTGCATAAGAAATATGTAAAGGGAAAGAAGTGTGCATAAGAAATATGTAAAGGGAAAGAAGTGTGCATAAGAAATATGTAAAGGGAAAGAAGTGTGCATAAGAAATATGTAAAGGGAAAGAAGTGTGCATAAGAAATATGTAAAGGGAAAGAAGTGTGCATAAGAAATAAACACATGATGTGGGAACAAGCCCTCGAGTTAAATATGTAAAGGGAAAGAAGTGTGCATAAGAAATATGTAAAGGGAAAGAAGTGTGCATAAGAAATATGTAAAGGGAAAGAAGTGTGCATAAGAAATATGTAAAGGGAAAGAAGTGTGCATAAGAAATATGTAAAGGGAAAGAAGTGTGCATAAGAAATATGTAAAGGGAAAGAAGTGTGCATAAGAAATATGTAAAGGGAAAGAAGTGTGCATAAGAAATATGTAAAGGGAAAGAAGTGTGCATAAGAAATATCTAAAGGGAAAGAAGTGTGCATAAGAAATATGTAAAGGGAAAGAAGTGTGCATAAGAAATATGTAAAGGGAAAGAAGTGTGCATAAGAAATATGTAAAGGGAAAGAAGTGTGCATAAGAAATATGTAAAGGGAAAGAAGTGTGCATAAGAAATATGTAAAGGGAAAGAAGTGTGCATAAGAAATAAACACATGATGTGGGAACAAGCCCTCGAGTTAAATATGTAAAGGGAAAGAAGTGTGCATAAGAAATATGTAAAGGGAAAGAAGTGTGCATAAGAAATATGTAAAGGGAAAGAAGTGTGCATAAGAAATATGTAAAGGGAAAGAAGTGTGCATAAGAAATATGTAAAGGGAAAGAAGTGTGCATAAGAAATATGTAAAGGGAAAGAAGTGTGCATAATAAATATGTAAAGGGAAAGAAGTGTGCATAAAAAATATGTAAAGGGAAAGAAGTGTGCATAAGAAATATGTAAAGGGAAAGAAGTGTGCATAAGAAATATGTAAAGGGAGAGAAGTGTGCATAAGAAATATGTAAAGGGAAAGAAGTGTGCATAAGAAATATGTAAAGGGAAAGAAGTGTGCATAAGAAATATGTAAAGGGAAAGAAGTGTGCATAAGAAATATGTAAAGGGAAAGAAGTGTGCATAAGAAATATGTAAAGGGAAAGAAGTGTGCATAAGAAATATGTAAAGGGAAAGAAGTGTGCATAAGAAATATGTAAAGGGAAAGAAGTGTGCATAAGAAATATGTAAAGGGAAAGAAGTGTGCATAAGAAATATGTAAAGGGAAAGAAGTGTGCATAAGAAATATGTAAAGGGAAAGAAGTGTGCATAAGAAATATGTAAAGGGAAAGAAGTGTGCATAAGAAATATGTAAAGGGAAAGAAGTGTGCATAAGAAATATGTAAAGGGAAAGAAGTGTGCATAAGAAATATGTAAAGGGAAGAAGTGTGCATAAGAAATATGTAGAGGGAAAGGAGTGTGCATAAGAAATATGTACAGGGAAAGAAGTGTGCATAAGAAATATGTAAAGGGAAAGAAGTGTGCATAAGAAATATGTAAAGGGAAAGAAGTGTGCATAAGAAATATGTAAAGGGAAAGAAGTGTGCATAAGAAATATGTAAAGGGAAAGAAGTGTGCATAAGAAATATGTAAAGGGAAAGAAGTGTGCATAAGAAATATGTAAAGGGAAAGAAGTGTGCATAAGAAATATGTAAAGGGAAAGAAGTGTGCATAAGAAATATGTAAAGGGAAATAAGTGTGCATAAGAAATATGTAAAGGGAAAGAAGTGTGCATAAGAAATATGTAAAGGGAGAGAAGTGTGCATAAGAAATATGTAAAGGGAAAGAAGTGTGCATAAGAAATATGTAAAGGGAAAGAAGTGTGCATAAGAAATATGTAAAGGGAAAGAAGTGTGCATAAGAAATATGTAAAGGGAAAGAAGTGTGCATAAGAAATATGTAAAGGGAAAGAAGTGTGCATAAGAAATATGTAAAGGGAAAGAAGTGTGCATAAGAAATATGTAAAGGGAAAGAAGTGTGCATAAGAAATATGTAAAGGGAAAGAAGTGTGCATAAGAAATATGTAAAGGGAAAGAAGTGTGCATAAGAAATATGTAAAGGGAAAGAAGTGTGCATAAGAAATATGTAAAGGGAAAGAAGTGTGCATAAGAAATATGTAAAGGGAAAGAAGTGTGCATAAGAAATATGTAAAGGGAAAGAAGTGTGCATAAGAAATATGTAAAGGGAAAGAAGTGTGCATAAGAAATATGTAGAGGGAAAGGAGTGTGCATAAGAAATATGTACAGGGAAAGAAGTGTGCATAAGAAATATGTAAAGGGAAAGAAGTGTGCATAAGAAATATGTAAAGGGAAAGAAGTGTGCATAAGAAATATGTAAAGGGAAAGAAGTGTGCATAAGAAATATGTAAAGGGAAAGAAGTGTGCATAAGAAATATGTAAAGGGAAAGAAGTGTGCATAAGAAATATGTAAAGGGAAAGAAGTGTGCATAAGAAATATGTAAAGGGAAAGAAGTGTGCATAAGAAATATGTAAAGGGAAATAAGTGTGCATAAGAAATATGTAAAGGGAAAGAAGTGTGCATAAGAAATATGTAAAGGGAAAGAAGTGTGCATAAGAAATATGTAAAGGGAAAGAAGTGTGCATAAGAAATATGTAAAGGGAAGGAAGTGTGCATAAGAAATATGTAAAGGGAAAGAAGTGTGCATAAGAAATATGTAAAGGGAAAGAAGTGTGCATAAGAAATATGTAAAGGGAAAGAAGTGTGCATAAGAAATATGTAAAGGGAAAGAAGTGTGCATAAGAAATATGTAAAGGGAAAGAAGTGTGCATAAGAAATATGTAAAGGGAAAGAAGTGTGCATAAGAAATATGTAAAGGGAAAGAAGTGTGCATAAGAAATATGTAAAGGGAAAGAAGTGTGCATAAGAAATATGTAAAGGGAAATAAGTGTGCATAAGAAATATGTAAAGGGAAAGAAGTGTGCATAAGAAATATGTAAAGGGAGAGAAGTGTGCATAAGAAATATGTAAAGGGAAAGAAGTGTGCATAAGAAATATGTAAAGGGAAAGAAGTGTGCATAAGAAATATGTAAAGGGAAAGAAGTGTGCATAAGAAATATGTAAAGGGAAAGAAGTGTGCATAAGAAATATGTAAAGGGAAAGAAGTGTGCATAAGAAATATGTAAAGGGAAAGAAGTGTGCATAAGAAATATGTAAAGGGAAAGAAGTGTGCATAAGAAATATGTAAAGGGAAAGAAGTGTGCATAAGAAATATGTAAAGGGAAAGAAGTGTGCATAAGAAATATGTAAAGGGAAAGAAGTGTGCATAAGAAATATGTAAAGGGAAAGAAGTGTGCATAAGAAATATGTAAAGGGAAAGAAGTGTGCATAAGAAATATGTAAAGGGAAAGAAGTGTGCATAAGAAATATGTAAAGGGAAAGAAGTGTGCATAAGAAATATGTAGAGGGAAAGGAGTGTGCATAAGAAATATGTACAGGGAAAGAAGTGTGCATAAGAAATATGTAAAGGGAAAGAAGTGTGCATAAGAAATATGTAAAGGGAAAGAAGTGTGCATAAGAAATATGTAAAGGGAAAGAAGTGTGCATAAGAAATATGTAAAGGGAAAGAAGTGTGCATAAGAAATATGTAAAGGGAAAGAAGTGTGCATAAGAAATATGTAAAGGGAAAGAAGTGTGCATAAGAAATATGTAAAGGGAAAGAAGTGTGCATAAGAAATATGTAAAGGGAAATAAGTGTGCATAAGAAATATGTAAAGGGAAAGAAGTGTGCATAAGAAATATGTAAAGGGAAAGAAGTGTGCATAAGAAATATGTAAAGGGAAAGAAGTGTGCATAAGAAATATGTAAAGGGAAGGAAGTGTGCATAAGAAATATGTAAAGGGAAAGAAGTGTGCATAAGAAATATGTAAAGGGAAAGAAGTGTGCATAAGAAATATGTAAAGGGAAAGAAGTGTGCATAAGAAATATGTAAAGGGAAAGAAGTGTGCATAAGAAATATGTAAAGGGAAAGAAGTGTGCATAAGAAATATGTAAAGGGAAAGAAGTGTGCATAAGAAATATGTAAAGGGAAAGAAGTGTGCATAAGAAATATGTAAAGGGAAAGAAGTGTGCATAAGAAATATGTAAAGGGAAAGAAGTGTGCATAAGAAATATGTAAAGGGAAAGAAGTGTGCATAAGAAATATGTAAAGGGAAAGAAGTGTGCATAAGAAATATGTAAAGGGAAAGAAGTGTGCATAAGAAATATGTAAAGGGAAAGAAGTGTGCATAAGAAATATGTAAAGGGAAAGAAGTGTGCATAAGAAATATGTAAAGGGAAAGAAGTGTGCATAAGAAATATGTAAAGGGAAAGAAGTGTGCATAAGAAATATGTAAAGGGAAAGAAGTGTGCATAAGAAATATGTAAAGGGAAAGAAGTGTGCATAAGAAAAATGTAAAGGGAAAGAAGTGTGCATAAGAAATATGTAAAGGGAAAGAAGTGTGCATAAGAAATATGTAAAGGGAAAGAAGTGTGCATAAGAAATATGTAAAGGGAAAGAAGTGTGCATAAGAAATAAACACATGATGTGGGAACAAGCCCTCGAGTTAAATATGTAAAGGGAAAGAAGTGTGCATAAGAAATATGTAAAGGGAAAGAAGTGTGCATAAGAAATATGTAAAGGGAAAGAAGTGTGCATAAGAAATATGTAAAGGGAAAGAAGTGTGCATAAGAAATATGTAAAGGGAAAGAAGTGTGCATAAGAAATATGTAAAGGGAAAGAAGTGTGCATAAGAAATATGTAAAGGGAAAGAAGTGTGCATAAGAAATATGTAAAGGGAAAGAAGTGTGCATAAGAAATATGTAAAGGGAAAGAAGTGTGCATAAGAAATATGTAAAGGGAAAGAAGTGTGCATAAGAAATATGTAAAGGGAAAGAAGTGTGCATAAGAAATATGTAAAGGGAAAGAAGTGTGCATAAGAAATATGTAAAGGGAAAGAAGTGTGCATAAGAAATATGTAAAGGGAAAGAAGTGTGCATAAGAAATATGTAAAGGGAAAGAAGTGTGCATAAGAAATATGTAAAGGGAAAGAAGTGTGCATAAGAAATATGTAGAGGGAAAGGAGTGTGCATAAGAAATATGTACAGGGAAAGAAGTGTGCATAAGAAATATG
>JBAIAA010001382.1:0-54431 GCA_037893245.1 Crossaster papposus
TGTGATCATAGTATATGGTTTATATACTCGGCACAAAAGCGAATGCGAACACTAATTTGTGTTTGCGCTGCAAATTCACAAAAGTTGAACACATTTCAACTTTGTGACGTCATATTCGCATCGCATTTTCTTTCGCTTAAAGTTTAGCAGAGTTGTAATCAAGTCAGTCGCAAGTCGCCAAAGTCAATGCAGGTCAATCACAAGTGAATCACAAGTGAATCACAAGTGAATCACAAGTGAATCACAAGTGAATCACAAGTGAATCACAAGTGAATCACAAGTGAATCACAAGTGAATCACAAGTGAATCACAAGTCATATGTTATTGCAGGACATCAAAAGTCTACGACTTCAATAATTTGATAGATAATGAGGATTTTGGGGTTTAAGGCTTTTAAGAGTTTCTTTACAAAGTTAGTGATGTCTTCTTTCATGCCATTCCAGGTGTAATGTTGTGATATTCTGGCCAGCGTTCCATTTATTCCGCTGTGGCCACCTGCCGGGTTGTTGTGACAATGCTTCATGATGTCTGTTACTTCGTCCATGTCGATAACCACTCGCTTCTTAACGTCCACCTTGCCACCGGTGTAATATAATGTTTGCTCTGAAAGATGAAAAGACGAGTTAATTAACTAATGTTTTCTGTATTGCGCTGAACACCTAAAGGAAAGAATGTAATATCTTGACGCTGCTTGCGGTTGTGTACAAAGTCTAAATATTTCTTCTATAATATTTCTAAATATAAGTTCTACCAAAATTGAAAATATTTCTAAGTCCAACCCCAAAATTCACGTTTTTTTAAAACATGTTTTTAATGACTGACACTTCATTGCGATGTCACGGTAATATGGTATCCGAATGAAAACTTACACTTTAAACCCCTTACCCCACCCACCCATCGATGTGTGTAAACATTTTCCATCTCATTTGTTTGTGCTCTAAAGTTTTTGGAAGGCCTCCCATAGATTTTGTACACGATTTTCAATCGTGGACTTTTTGTCAATCGTGGACCCTATTGACTATTGATTACTATTGTTCTCTATTTTTCACTTCTACGTCTACTACACAAACCCCTTACCCTCCCCTCCCCTCAACCCACCCTTCCTCCCACCCCTCAACCCACCCTTCCTCCCACCCATCAACCCACCCTTCCTCCCACCCATCAACCCACCCCTCCCCCCCACCCATCAACCCACCCCTCCCCCCACCATCAACCCACCCCTCCCCCCCACCCATCAACCCACCCCCTCCCCCCCACCCCATCAACCCATCAACCCACCCCCCTCACCCCAACAATCAACCCACCCCTCCCCCCAACAATCAACCCACCCCTCCCCCAACAATCAACCCACCACCTCTCCCCCACCCATCAACCCACCCCTCTCCCCACCCCATCAACCCACCCCCTCTCCCCACCCATCAACCCACCCCCTCTCCCCACCCATCAACCCACCCCTCTCCCCACCCATCAACCCACCCCCTCTCCCCACCCATCAACCCACCCCTCTCCCCACCCATCAACCCACCCCTCTCCCCACCCATCAACCGACCCCTCTCCCCACCCATCAACCCACCCCCTCCCCCCCACCCATCAACCCACCCCCTCCCCCCACCCATCAACCCACCCCTCCCCTTCCCTCCCCCCCCCCCCAACAAAACAATAAATAAAATAATGTCATAAAGAATCAAGAATCCTACTCACTCGCACGATCTAAAATATGCCCTTTGACTTGATTCCTTAGGTTTCTGACTTCGCTGTTATTTAACCCAGGCGGTGGTCGGCCGTGTAAGATAAAATGCCGAATCCTCTCGCATTTGAGGCGCAAGAAATGAAACCGCTTCTCCTTGGCCGAAAGTAGCGCCACATCGACCACCGTCGAGTAAGAATGTTCCGTGTTTGTGCCACTCGTTGTGGTGGTCGTAACGGCGGAATCTGGGGGTGTTTTGGAGGATAAGGTGGCTGATGAAGTAGTGCTTGTAGTCATGTTGTCGGAATCCATGATTTGTTCAACTTTTTTACAGCTAAAATCGAAGTAAACAGCGGATATTAATCGTCACTTGCTGCCGGAAAACTGTCATGTTTGTTGATTGTAAATGGGCTTAGACTCCGTCTACAGCTTCATCACCATTGCAAAACTGCATGAATGAATCCCCAATAGAAACGAAACTGGGGTTTAAAAAACGGCCCAAAATATAGATTAAATTCAACCTCGTTTCTCGTTGTTTTATAATCGTCTAAAAATTGTAGCTGTCTGCTTTACTTCTCTGGGAAGAAGTACGACTAGGCGAAAGTCAGACAACTCGACCGTCTACGCAACAGTTCGGCACCCGATAGCAACCGGTCGAGTTGTCCAACCGGTCGAGTTGTCCCAACGGTCAAGTTGTCCCACCGGTCGAGTTGTCCCACCAGTCGAGTTGTATGGGCGTGTTTATAGTTTTATGCCGGGTTGGGGTGGCGAGCGGGGGGTGGGGGGGGGGGGGGGGGGGGGGGGGGGGGGGGGGGTGGGGGGGGGTGGCGAGCGAGGGGGGAACAGAAATAAAGAAAGTCAGACAGAGTTAGAAAATGTATTTTTCTTTCGATATAATTTATTGACTGATTTTAATTAATGAAAGCAAAATGATCAGGGATTATGACTTGCACATATGTAAACTAGAGTTATACAAAAAATGGTCTTTTAATTCAAGGAATTGCAAGTTTGAATTACATAGAAAGTTTAATCATAGGATTAGGATCTTAAACTTATTTTAATAGTTTTGCCGATTTAAAAACTAGAACAAAACTTGTTTGTGAAAAATAAAGTATTTGAAATTCCATTTGGAATTTGGGTTTAATTGTTTTGTCTTAAGTTCAACATGCCCAACTCGATATACCAACAGTTAACAGTCGTTGAGACCAACACCCGCACATCAATTTCAAAGATAGGATACACCATTGGTAATTGCTTGAATTAAAGGATTATCCAGCGCAATCAATTTCCTGGATGCATAGAATCATTATTTACTTTCAAATAAGTAACACTTTTCTTAATCATTCGGTTGTAATTGTTTTCCCTTATCTGCAAATGGCATACTACTTTTAACATTTCCGAAATCCAAAACACAAAAAGACTAATTCTTTTATTTATATTTTAGAGCATGGACAGTAACGACAAATAAAAAAATCTTTAATTTCGCACACATTAAGCCTTAATTTAAAAAAGAATACAAAGAAAACGATATTTAGCTTAAAGTTAATCCAGCTTAAAAAAACACAACATAAAAGCAAAAATCAACACAAATATTGTTATCAACAAGACGATTAATATGAAATCATCAGAAACGACAAAATATGAAATCCGTGATAAACTTTGGTAGATGTTTTCAATTGTACTAAACAAAATGTACAGTCCTTATGTACATACATTTTTTTAGCCAAGGAAACCTGACCAAAATAACTCAAATCTGTACAGATATTTTACCGATATATTTAGTACTTTGTATATTTACACACAGCAACTACTTTAATATCTACTTTGTACAATAAATGAGTAATTGTATCCATATACATGTTGTACATTGTAAATTTGTTTACCTAGAATTTTGTAGTTAAAAGTGCCATTTTCTTAGTGAAATATGCAGGTTGGGTATATTTTGCCTGCATAGAATGAACAACAGAGTTAGCCCGTAAAATGTCATGCAAGATTTTTAAAAAGTTAGAATAATAAATCACAGGAATAAATTAGAATACATTTCAATACTGGTTTGTGATTGAATGGAGTGAACTGATTTGAATATTCAAATTTGATAGCTTGAATATATTAGTGAATGCAAAATCAATGTTATTATTAAGACGACTCAAAACTATTAAATATAATTAAAACACTATATGCTACTCATCATTTGAGTTGCAGTGTTTTAATTAATACTGCACAACCAATGGTGGGAACTGACGGCATTTATAACTTAAATTAGTGAGATTTAATTAATTAGAACAATAGAGAAGGGTGTAAGTATGAAGTACTGGACTTTCTTGCTTTACTTTTCCCTAATTTGATATATCGATCACATTTTGTAAATTGAAAAGAAAAACAAGTTTTTAAATACCTTTCAGTGAAAATCAATTTCAAAACAAAGTATTTCAAGAAAACTACTCGCTTTACATGTTCCTATTTTCGAGGTGCCTGTAAGTTGAGTTTCTCGTAAAATCTTGTTAGTTCTGGAGATCAACTTACACGCTCTATAGAGATGGGTAAACTGCTTTAGGTATTGATGAATAATGGGATAATTACTAAATGCGATACTTGCCAACTGACCAACTCATGTCATTTACTAAAGATGCATTTCACTGACTGACGCAATGTCAATAAAATACTTCTCTAATCACAAAATTACTTTTGTTGGAGTATTATTCTACAGCTCTCTAATAACCAATAGTTCTTAACATTACAGACTATCACAATGAACCACTATACTAGTTCACCAAACATTACATGATAATGAATATTTCCAATACAAAAAAACAAGGCAACAGGAATAGTGGATAGAAGAATCGATAAACAGGTGGTCTTGGCATGTTTCAGACTTGACCAATCGATAAATAAGTGGTCTTAGCATGTTCCAGACTTGACCAGGGGCCAATTCGAGCGATTCACAATACCTAGAAGCTGCCGTTGGAGGCGCAAATCCTGCTATACCCGCAGTGCATCATGGGAAAAAGTCGGCATCAGTTTGAAAAACGGTATTCATTTTGCATGAACTCCTCAGTTTTTACGTCTTTTTTGGACGCGCACGATTAAAGTTCCATTTTTTTTCTGCAAATAACAATGTTTTAATCAACGACGCTTCCGGATACATTTATGTTTGTGTTGTACCTCGCGTGAACAATGAAGAATAGATATTTCACTACAGTATGATATACGGAAGAAGTCGACCGTAAAGTTTAAAAGTGGCTCTTTTGAGTCAAACGCTTGGTGGCGCACTGCATTGTGAATCGCCCGAATTACAAGTGGTCTTAGCATGTTGCAGACTTGACCAATCGATAAAAGAGTGGTCTTAGCATGTTGCAGACTTGACCAATCCATAAACGAGTGGTCTTAGCTTGTTACAGACTTGACCAGTCGATAAACGAGTCGTCTTAGCATGTTCCATGTTTCATGGAGCTCCTAAGCACAACATTTTGCTTAGCATAACAATTATTCCTTGACAAAAAGCAGGTTTACAAACCGAATATATTCAGGTGATGTACATGTATATTGTTTGGTTCTTCACAAGGCAAATCACAAGTCTAATGACAACAAAGGAATGATTTTGTCAAAGCTCATTTCAATAGCTTTCGAGTTGAATTGGGATTGGAGGACTTGTGATGGACTTGCAGCGATGCCCTGGCATAATTCGACAGAACTGGGCAGAGGTTGAAATGAGTGTTTGTAGCTTTTAGTAAACTCCTTAACCAGTTCGCGCCGGATGACGTATATAAACGCAAAAATTTACCCAGATTCAAAACGGATGACGCATAAACACGCCAAGTTCAAGTTCGGAAATGTATGTCAGCAGCGGGCAAGGCCAGAAATGCGTGGGTGTGCTTTTCCGGCACTATCAGCCTGAACACGCTTCGGATTGAGTTTCGTTAAAAATAATCCCGCCCGTGGGCTCGGCGATGTTAAAATAATCCCGGCGCGAACTGGTTAAAGTACTGTTTGTTGCACTTCAATCAAATATTCCGCTGACAAGTAATGAGTTTCTCAACAAAGTAGAAAACTGAGAAAAAGGCCTTAAAGTTTCCAGGTTGGGGGAATATGAAAGATGACAATTGTGTGGTTTTTTTTCTGAAAAACATCTTTATTGCATCAAAGATTACAAATATCAACAAATCTGAAAAATGTTCCCAATTTGCTTTTTCTCGACATCACAGCCTGTGCCCAATTTCGTCTCATTTTTGCCACGACGCCTAACATCGAGTCCAACAGAACCCCCGCTTTTAGAGGAATTCCCGCAGACCATGACATAGTGACTGTTTTGTATTGTGCGGTCTTGAAGACATCGTACTAAGATGCTGCTATTTAGAGATGAGACCTCTTGTCGATGGGTATAGTTGGGAGTTTCCTCCCGTCGTTTTTCTGATCGCTGGGGCATTTGAGGACGTCACGGCAGGCTTGCTCCTGAAATGAGGCAATAAGACAAAACGTCACAGTTTGTCAAAGAGTTACTTAGTCAGGATACTACAGCAAGATCATATGACCGACTACAAATGCTCGGATATCACTTCCAATCTTAAAGAATCTCTGTTAGAGATTAGACTGTATGAAGTTGAAAATTAGCAGGTGTATTGCTCAGGACTCGAAAATGTAGAAGGTCAAGTTAAAAGTTGGTTTGGATGAGCAGTTCTCAAAAAAGCTGCCAAAAAGCAGCAATATTGGAGGTCTAGAACCGCAAGAGGCACTGCACTTTCTACCGCCACGTGGTCATTCTTCATATTACCTTGTTTTCGTCTTTTCTTTCTTTAGTTTTGTCTTTGCTCTTCCAGCAAAAACAGAGGGTCTAAAACAGAAAAACGGACAACAAAATTAATTTAAGAACCAACAACCGAACATCGTTTGCCTGCTGATCATGATTCCTAGCCGAAGTTAAGTTTGACGTCTATAAAAGAGTTGAAAAAAGGCATTGTGCATTGCAGGGGAATCTTCTCCAAATTTCTTCCCCAAATCGAAATCATCTTCGTCTTGCAATGCTGGATGTAGCGCTGCTTGGAACCTTGTTGCAACACTGGGACCCTCAGTCTATGACCCCACCCGCCTCTGTTTTAGCCCCTCCCCCTCCTCCCTCTACCCTATGGACTTACTGCACTTCTAAATCCAGGTCATCTTCGTCTTGCAAGGCTGCGTCTAGCGCCGCTTGGACCCTTGGTGCAACACTGGGACCTTCGTAGTCTCTTGTGGTACGGTTTGGCATGTCTAGTTCTACCTGCAAGATATTCTCAGCCTAAATATGCAAAGGAAAGACAAAAAAGGTGAAAAACCTGACCTACAAAACGAAAACAAAATTAATAGGGAAATATCAATTTTCGACTAACATTTGTCGTGCAGATCAATAATGCATCTGTTTTATGTTCATTAACATAGATATTCGCAAATAGGAACTGTAATGCAATTATCGCCATGCAAATACAAAATTGTCTAAGAAAGTTGTTCGTTATAAACTTCCTTTTCTCAGTGATGGAACTCTGTTTCAATGTTTCTTAGGTTTTTAAATAAGTTAAGAGGGCCTAATATTTCGATCTTAACCAGTTCGCGACGGATGACGTATATAAACGCAAAAATTTCCCCAAATTCAAAACGGATGACGCATAAACACGCCAAGTTCAAGTTCGGAAATGTATGTCAGCAGCGCGCAAGGCCGGAAATGCGTGGGTGTGCTACCCAGCACTATCGGCCTGAACACGCTTCGGATCGAGTTTCGTTAAAAATAATCCCGCCCGTTGGCTCGGCGATGTTAAAATAATCCCGGCGCGAACTGGTTAAAAAGATCTTCTTCAAAGACTAAATGACTGTGTACAAGAAACAAACATATAGGACAACACAGCATGATGCACATCATGTCAAGAAACACAAAAGAAAAAGCAGAGAGTCCAAAAGAACAATCAACAAAAGGAGGATTAGGCTGAGGGATTAAAGGCTGAGGGATTAAAGGCTGAGGGATTAAAGGGTGAGGTCAGTGTGGGTTGGATCAAAGACAGGATAGGAACAAAAACAGAAGGGGTAAAACCAAAAAGGAAGGGGGTCCAGGGTGGAGATCAAAGGGAAGAACTAACAAAGAAGTATAAATAGAAGTAATGAGGAGGGGGAGGGGGAGGGGGGGGGGGAGTAGGTTTCAATTGATAATACCCCAAGAATGTCTTACTTTATATCTTGGGTTGCCTCCAACTTGGGCTGCCATCCGTGCAAAGTCCGCGATGGGTCTGCGATTGCCAACGGCCGATACTGGCCTCTTGGCCATCTGTGTTGGCCTGAGAAAAAAACGTGGACACTTTGAATTAGTCAAGGCCATCCCAGATCAATCACAAGTCAATCGTAAGTCAAGAACTCAAATCGTCTTTGATGAACTCACCCTTCAGATCTCGCCAGCGGTTTCAACATCCACTGGTCTGTATCCTCATCAAACCTTGAGCGATTCAAAATCTTCGTCTTTTCTTCGTGAGGAATAAAGTTCTCTATGATCAACATTCTAAAAGAAATAAAAATACCCAAAATAAGGGGTGTCTAACGGTCTGTATCTCTGTGTCTGTCATACAGTTTGTCACCATGTCTTGATGCACGTCTGTTTCACCTCTAGTCTTAATTTCTTACAATCTGTCTCACCCCATCTGTCACACAGTCTATCACCCTTTCTATGTCAGTATCCATTACTTACTTGAGCTTGAGTTCTCTAGTCAGCTCATTTTGAGTCTGTTCTAGTCTGTTCTAGTTCTCGTCTCTCTCTCGCATGCACCATAGGGGATGTCTTACAGTCTGTTTCACCCCATCTGTCACACAGTCTATCACCCTTTCTATGTCAGTATCAATTACTTACTTCAGCTTGAGTTCTCTAGTCAGCTCATTTTGAGTCTGTTTTAGTTCTCGTCTCTCTCTCTCTCTCTCACATGCACCCTAGGAAATGTCTTACAGTCTGTCTCACCCCATCTGTCACCCTATCTGTGTCAGTATCCATTACTTACTTCAGCTTGAGTTCCCTGGTCAGCTCGTTCTGAGTCTGTTCAAGTTCTTGTCTTTCTCTCGCATGTTCTTCTTGGAGATCTTGTATGTCACACTTTGTCGCTTGAAGTTTTGCAAATAACTATAAGAAAAATGTTTTTTTTTAAATCTCCATTTTTATTTATGTAAAAATAATGCGATAAACAAGACTTGCATCTGTGCAGAAAATGAAATTGTGTAAACATTTCCTGCCCAACTAAATTCCCTGCCAAACTCACTGCTTTAGTCACATTGATGAAGGTTCGTCAGTTAAGTTTTGTTTATTGAAGTTGCTCAGAGTGAATGCCTGAGATGACCTTTGCCCTGAGATGACCCATGAACTTACCTCGAGTTCCTTGGTATTGATATTCACTTCTTGTTGCAGCGAGGTGAACATCTTAGCCACTCTTTAGAGTGAATGTTTGAGATGATCTTTGAGCTAAAATGACCCCTGACCTTACCTTCTTGAGTTTCTTGGTTTTCATCTTCACTTCTTGTTGCAGTGAGGTAAACGTCTTAGCCACTCCTTAGAGTGAATGCATAAGATGATCTTTGACCTAAAATGACCCCTGACCTTACCTTCTTGAGTTTCTTGGTTTTGATATCCACTTCTTGTTGCAGTGAGGTAAACGTCTTAGCCATCTCCTCTGTGTTTTCTTCATTCTCGTCAAGTTTCTGCTTGATTTCTCTTTCAATGCGCTGCAAAAAAAAGATGAGATGCTTGACCATAGGCCTTGTGGTGGATCAGTACCTGAAGACAATTTGAAGAAACTACAGTTTTGAAGGTGGAGAAAAACGGAAACCCACAGAATCAGGCAGGGACAGGTGGGATTCAAACCCAAGTCACAGCATTAACCTACCCCCCCCCCCCCCCCCCCAAACAAAAAAATCATCGGTGTGATCTATAATACTTTCCTCCCCACCCCACCCTCACCTACCCCACCTTACCCTCCCACATCCCACCCATCCCATATCCCCTCAACCCTAGCTCCTTACAGTTTTCTCAGCCAGTTCCAACCTGCGTTGCTCCAGCCTTTTCTCCTGTTCATCGGTGTGATCTATATTACTCTTTCCTCCCCACTCCACCCTCCCACACCCCACCTTCCCCTACCCACCCATCCCCAACCCCAGCCCACCCCTTTAACCCTAGCTCCTTACAGTTTTCTCAGCCAGTTCCAACCTGCGTTGCTCTAGCCTTTTCTCCTGTTCATCGGTGTGATCTATAATACTCTTTCCTCCCACCAGCAGTTTGCTCTCCATGGCTTTTATCTTCGAGTCCAGAGCATCCCTAGCTTCTTGTTGTTTCTTGAGCAGACCCTGACGAAGTTGCAACTCATGGAGAATCTTCTCCTTCTCCTAGGGGTTGGAGAGTAACACGAGTCACGATCAACAGTCGTAAGTGTAAAGACATCACATGCTTTAGTTGTCACACATGAGTACTTTGATTCACATTGAGTATCATTTAGTAATGTGAGACACAATAAACATTGAGTAACACACAGAGAATCATTGAGAAATGAGTTTTCCCCAGATTCAAAACGGATGACGCATGAACACGTCACGAGCAAGGCCGGATATGTCTGTCAGCAGCGAGCAAGGCCGGAAATGCGTGCGTGTGCTTCCCGGTACTGGCGGCCTGAACCTGCTTCGGATCGAGTTTCGTTAAAAATAATCCCGCGCGTCGGCTCGATGACGTTAAAATAATCCCGGCGCGAACTGGTTAAGTAACATGAGTAACAGAATGAGTGCCACCGAGTCACCTACTCCCCTTACCTCAGAAATCATACTCTTATTGGCCATGATAGCTTCTTTCTCTGCTTCCAGTTTCTCCTGAGCGTGCTTGTACATCTCTTCCTCGTCCATTTCTTCTTCCTCTGTGTCATCTTCAATCTCGTCATCTGAACCACCCACTGAAGGAAAGACAAAATGAGCCACACTCAGTTTCATTTAGTATCATTGTGTAACCCGAGTCATAGTGTGACTGAGTAACATGAGTTTCTTTTCCTTCCCATCTTCAAATTCTCCATTCGAACTACCCACTAAAAGGAAGACAAATTTTTCATAAATCCTCAGATTTCATAATAATAGACCATAACAGATTCAGCTGAAATACCCGCCCACCTATGGTTCGAGTTTGTAGTAAAGAGAGTCCATTATACTCCAATGTCTTTTGCATAAATTGTTTACCTTCGTCTTTCCTCCGCCTTCTTTTTCTCTTTTTGGTCTCGCCCCCACCACCTCCTTTCTTCTCCAGTTGCTGCTTGAGACGCATGATTTCATCTTGGAACTCTCTCAAGAGGGCGTCCTTCGGGTCCTCATTAATCTTGGGTTTATTCTTGATGTTCTTGGCACGATTGGCATATCTGCATACATCAAATACAAATCAAAGATATTTTTTTTTTAATTACTCAATACTTGGCTCAACTTTACTTACAGCCCGTCTCAATTAAACTGGAGACGGACTTGCAATGGGATTGAGACAGATTAGACTTCATCATTGATGGTTAACGAGTAAGAATGAATCATCACTTGGCTCAACTTTACTTACAGCTCTTCTCAATTAAACTGGAGACGGACTTGCAATGGGATTGAGACAGATTAGACTTCATCATTGACGGGTAATGAGTAAGAAATGAATCATCATCCTTGTGATAATCCTACCTAAGTGTTGTTAATGTCTCATCATAGTTGTAGCTCGCTGGACCAAGATTAGCCACCATGACTGTCTTGGCATTACCCCCTAGCGAGTCTTGTAGTAACCTAGTCAGTTTAGAGTCTCTGTAGGGTATGTGAGTACTCTTGCCATCCACAAGGGCTGAGATGACGTTACCTAGAGCAGACAGGGATAGGTTGATCTTGGTGGCTTCCTTGAGTCTCTCACCCTGGTAAAGAGACAAAATGGGAGAATATTTGCTTGGTGCACGATAAAGACATAAACACTGTTAACAGAGCTGGCACAATTTTATAGCCAGTTGTCGTGGATCTTCCTAGCGTAGACACAGCGTGCTTAGCGTACACGTAACCTGGGGCCAATTTCATAGAGCTGCTAAGCAAACAAATTTGCTTAGCACCAAAAAGTAATGCTCATTAAAAACCAGTTACCAGCATATGAAGCACGATATGTGGCAGAGAAACCCCCCCCCCCCCCCCCCCTCTTTTGTGTTGACCATTGTGTTCCCGGAATCTCGGGAATTCCTTTTAGGTTTCAAGGGGGGATGGGTTAGGTTACAATAGTGTTGAGTGTGTATAAAGTATAGGGGTAAGAGGGGGGGTACCCCTCTGCCACATATCGTGCTGGGTATAGAAAAGATTAGGTAAAAATTTGGTCTGTAACCTTGTTTTTGCCAAGGACAAATTGTCATGCTAAGCAAATTGTTGTGCTTAGCAGCTCTATGAAATTGGCACCAGATGGAATCATCAGGCTCGATTGATGCGGACCGTCCTTAAAATCCGTCATCTTTGTTGCCACATAAGATGGCATCAGACTCTGTATGAAGATACCCTTGGTCTTGTATTCATATTGCAGGGCCCTGGTGAAATAATCTAGGTAAGTCTGGAAGGGAGGAACATGGATAAAAACACTGCATTTTGTAATACTGAATGGCAGGTGAATATGTTGCTGGCCTTATTTATTCATATCACAGGGCCCTGGTGAATTTATTGATTATAGCGGTGTTTGGTATAGCGGCATCTAATCAGGTCCAGGTCAACCTGCTTACCCCTATGTCTAGTCCCCAACCTACCTGGGCACCCGTCTTTGTGTAGTCCCCAACCTACCTGGGCACCCGCCTTTGTCTAGTCCCCAACCTACCTGGGCACCCGCGTTTGTCTAGTCCCCAACATACCTAGACACCCGTCTTTGTCTAGTCCCCAACCTACCTGGGCACCCGTCTTTGCTTGTCTTTCACTGCCAGCTAAGTCCACCAGGTTCAGTTTACCGACTCGTATGTGATTCTCATCGTCCGGCCCAAGCTTTGTACAAAAATAAAAAATAATAATCTTTTATTAAGTTGTAAGCGATAAGTCCAAGATTTGAATAAAAAACAACAAGCTTGTATTAAAAGAAAATTTCTTAGGAAAAGGAATACGTTATATGACTTTTTTGGGAAGGAATGTACATTTTAGCATCAGAATTTGCACGTTATTAATTATTTTCTAAGGCGTCTTCACCAGTCAGCGGGATTGTCATGGGTTTGAATCCCATCCGAATGTGCTTATGAACTTAACCTTCAACCCTTGGAATACTTGCAACACTACGTAATTGGCAAACCTAAAACTACAAGTACAAGTTCAGGAAAACTATATTTTTTTTTATTTAAAGATAGGATACACCATTTGCAGAAATCGAAAATATCTACTACTGAATTATTTTGAAATATCTTACTCATTTGAAAGTAAATAATGATTCTAGGCATCCAGCAAAATAATTGCGCTAGATATCCTGTAATTATATCCTGTAATTATAAATAAAAATTTGCGATTGCCGGACGGCGATCGCGAAAAAACAAAAATAACATAAGAATAACTGCTCAACGCCGGTTGAAAACAAACGCTGTTTTTTCATGCTTTTCTCGGCATCAATGACTGTAAAACTTCGAACAGGTCAGTTAAACTATAAAATACAACCCCCCAAATCCATCCATTCATGATAATTCAAGCAATTACCAATGATGTATACTATCTTTAAGAACGAAGAGAGGAAGGAATAATATTAATATTTACCTCACTGCATTCTATTGTAATGATGAATATCGCATGTGATCTGGAACTATGTTCATTCATATTTGTTGACCTGAGGAGAAAATGCGAAGATTAAAATATTACATATGGCACAAATATCTCCTTCATAACTACTACATGTACATATCTCAGGCTGACCTGCAGATTACCCGCACACCGCGAATTAAATGCTCCAGACCACGAGGCCACAGTACTCCATGGCACACATTATGAAGCCAGGGACAAAGCCACAGCCAGGCATGAAATCTAGTTTTCTAAAACTCTTTGGAATCTTAAAAGGGCTGTCAGTAACTGAAGACTCACCCCACGGATCTGTTAGTGTTGCCCACCGTCATGACATGTTCTATTTCCTTTATGCTCTTAGTAACAAAAGACGATAAATCCTGCCATAGAAAAAAGACTTAACATTATATAAATACCAGAGAGCAGCCAAATTACACAATTTTTTTAAATAACAGGTGTATTGTAATTGATTGGCCTTACCTTGACATAGACACAACATTAAATAACAGGTGTATTGTAATTGATTGGCCCTACCTTGACATAGACACAACATTAAATAACAGGTGTATTGTAATTGATTGGCCTTACCTTGACATAGACACCTGTGTCTGGTCGCTCCTTCAACTCTAATCTTTTATTCTGGTCTTTTGATAATAAGTCTTTGATGTCCTCCTATTTAATATGAGAAAAACAGATGTGATAAAATATCGTTAACAAAATGGAATAGCAGGTCAATAGCAGGTCAACTGTAGGTCAATAGCAGGTCAACTGTAGGTCAATCAAAGTCAACTGTAGGTCAATTACAGTCAACTGTAGGTCAATCACAGTCAACTGTAGGTCAATCACAGTCAACTGTAGGTCAATCACAGGTCAACTGTAGGTCAACCACAGGTCAATCACAAATCAATCGCTGGTCAAAACACAAATCAATTACTGATCAAATCGCATAGATTACGACTTGACTTAGTACCGACCAAAATCTGATGACTGTTGCTGATTTTACTACATCTTGGCAATTAAGTCATGTGATGTAATGAATGAGTCACATGATGTCAGTCACAACCCAATAAATGTTTTGATGCAAAGCAACTTTATACAACAAGACTTTTACCTGATAAATTTCCAGATATGACGCTCTGACTAAGAACTGTTGGTTCTGTGTTCTTGCAATGTGAGTGAAGATGTGTTCAAAGGAGTTGGGGATGACGCCCCTGGTCTCAGGATCCGACCTTACACCTTACAAGATGAAAGAATTGTAAATCATAAAGGTCAACATGGTTAAAATATGAAACCGACCCCCCTTAAAACATAATAATAACAATACAAAATAAATCAAATTTAAACATTTGAATATGGGATAACCAAGTTGGCAGAATCATGATCAGAGGGTCAGGGGTTTGAATACTGCCGCTGGAAAATGTGTCCTTGAGCAAGCCACTTCATTGCAGTTGCCTCTCACCACCCAGGAGTATAAATGGGTACCGGCATTTGCAGGGAGTAACCTGCAATGGACTGGCATCCAATTCAGGGGGAATAGAAGCTTTCTCAGTCGTTTCATGCCAAGGAAACCAGAGCTAAACACCGCCGGTCTGATGGGCGATATTGGCTTGGAAGAGACTTATAACTTGCCGGGGAGTAACCTACTATAGACTGGCATTCCATCCAGGGGGAAATATAAATATTCTTAGTCGTTTCATGCCAAGGAAACCAGAGCTAAACACTGCAGGTCCTATAGGCGATATTGGCTTGGAAGAGACTTATAACTTGCCGGGGAGTAACCTACTATAGACTGGCATTCCATCCAGGGGGAAATAGAAATATTCTTAGTCGTTTCATGCCAAGGAAACCAGAGCTAAACACTGCCGGTCCTATAGGCGATATTGGCTTGGAAGAGACTTATAACTTGCCGGGGAGTAACCTACTATAGACTGGCATTCCATCCAGGGGGAAATATAAATATTCTTAGTCGTTTCATGCCAAGGAAACCAGAGCTAAACACTGCCGGTCCGATGGGCGATATTGGCTTGGAAGAGACTTATAACTTGCCGGGGAGTAACCTACTATAGACTGGCATTCCATCCAGGGGGAAATATAAATATTCTCAGTCGTTTCATGCCAAGGAAACCAGAGCTAAACACTGCCGGTCCTATAGGCGATATTGGCTTGGAAGAGACTTATAACTTGCCGGGGAGTAACCTACTATAGACTGGCATTCCATCCAGGGGGAAATAGAAATATTCTTAGTCGTTTCATGCCAAGGAAACCAGAGCTAAACACTGCCGGTCCGATGGGCGATATTGGCTTGGAAGAGACTTATAATTTGCCGGGGAGTAACCTGCAATGGACTGGCATTCCATTCGCCGGTCTAATAAGCCATATTGGCTTGGGAGAGACTTATAAATTGCCGATTGTTATTGTATAGTTACAGACTTACCTTCCATTGTGTATGTTTTGCCAGTCCCTGTCTGTCCATAGGCAAAGATCGTTCCGTTAAACCCATTAAGAACAGACTCTACCAGACTCCGGAATGTTTCATCATACAACTCTCTCTGTTTGGAACTAAACAGAAAAAGACAAAAAACCACATGAAATAATGTAAAGCGCTTTGATCTGAGTTAAAAGCACGATATAAAAAGCTGTTGTTGTTGTTATTATTATTATTATTAACAAAAATAATGATAGAATTCGGTGAGGTTTTGAGACATTACAAGTTGTTTCAAAGTTTGAATAATTCAATATCAACTGTACAAGAATTGTCAGGGTTCGTAAGGTTTATGACAAATCTTTCTAGTGAATTTGTTTAAATTATATATATTTGTAAAGTCTCTTTTTTAAACCCTAAATGCTGGTTTATACTTTGCACGAATGCGAATTAATTACGTTACGGCATATTTTTACACTGCAAACTCACAAAAGTGGAATTCATATCAATTTCGGCAAATTTTCCCAAAGAATACTTTGTGACGTCAAATTTGCATCGCATTCGCCTTAACTCACAAGGAATCTCCACTACACCCCTTCCTTAATCCCAACATTCAGTCAACATTTTGGCATTAGTAAGATTAGGCCCCAGGTAAAGACTCGAAGGAGGCGGCAATGTAAACCAAACCATGAGACACTCTGGGCATGCCAGACACGCCGAGAGGCTTCAGGACCCAGATAAGTTGATTAGGTTTTAATTCCTGGCACAAACTCAACCGCTGTTCTAATTCACAAATGGAATTAGCGAGATAAACAAGCCAATCTTTACCACCCCCCTCCCCCCCCCCCCCCCCCCCCCACCCTTGAGCGAGTATGGACATCGAGTGTTTGTTTGATGAGCGCTAGAGTATGGGGTCGCATATAAATGATAGGTGTCAATGTGTGTATTGTAGATGATCATAGCAAACAGGAAAAAATACCCAAAATATCAAGCTAGATAAAATTGTTTAAAATCATCCGCTCAAAAATCAGAAAAATGTTCATCAATAGCAAGATTATCTTTAATTTGCATTACATAATGCACACAAACACCCCTTACAGGGAGGATACACCATTTGCAAATATCAAGAAAAAAATTACTTCCGAATTATGAAGAAATATCATACTTATTTGAAAGTAAATAATAATTGGAGGCATCCAGCAAAATTTTTGTGCTAGATATCCTGTATTTGTTCCGAGCAATTGAATTTTATTTTTAAAAATTACGATCGCCTGACGGCGATTGCGAAAAAACAAAAAACCCGTACTCGCTCGAAAATTCATGGATACTTTAATTTAATCAGCACTGTACATCGTGTACACGTTTCTACCATAAGACACAAGACCAAAGCAGGAGACTGACTGGCGTGCCTTGAATATAAGCTGTTACTCTCTGCACAAATAAACATCTTGGGTAGAGATTCTTCCTATCCTGTCTAGTATTTCTACCGAGTGTATGAAAACATGAACATGTCATGGATACCTTGTGCAATAACACATCATAAATCAGCTATGGTGTATAGAATACACCCATCTGCTATGCAGATACATTATCCCAGGGGCCTGCATTAAAACCATGCACACGAACCAGTATACTGGGGCCAATTTCATAGAGCTGCTAAGCACCAAAATTTGCTTAGCATGACAATTTGTCCTTGGCAAAAACATGGTTACAGGCCAAATTTTCACGTGATCTTTATTGTTTTGGATTGATAATCAGCTTTTTTTTGCTTAGCATGAAAAACACGTAGAATTGTGGCTGGTAACCTGTTTTTAATGAGCAAGGCTTTTTTGTGCTAAGCAAATTTTTGTGCTTAGCAGCTCTATGAAATTGGCCCCTGGTGCGTTGTATAATAAACATGTACGCATAAATTCAAACATTTGTGAAAACATTAGTTCAACATACATGTAAGTCCAAACAATACTCTAGAATTATCTGAAACAAGCCATTTTAGAATTGTGACCTTTTTACGTGTACCATTTACATATTTTATTTAACAAAATTGTAATGTACGTAAGTGCATTCTTATTGTATTCTTAAGGCCACTTCTAACAAATTTCCTCCAATTTAATTTTTGTTATTTTAATATTTGAGGAATGGGTGAAATTTGTAACTCTTAGACGACAATCAGTTTAACCCCCCAAAAGTGTCATTCCAAAACTAAATATATGCAGAATTTGAAGAAACTGCTCCAGTTCGAGTTGGTTGTAATGCTTGCAAGATGGAAATTCAACTCCAATTGATTGAGCCCGGTTTGACCTTTCAATTGCCACCATAGTTGACCAACTCACAGCCAAATTCATCAGGAATATCTTCGCTTCAGTGGCGCTTCATCGGCGCATCATCGCAACGAAACGAGACACGTATTTGAGCTACTCTACATGTACTATCAAAGAATTGATTCTATTCAGGAGGCTTGTCAAACAAGATTTTACCAGTAGATAAATTGGGTTTACAAAAGAGCAACGTCTGATCAAAATTTGGTAATTGGGTTTCGAGTGATGCCTGGAACACATCCTTATTAAATAATTGCTACCACAAGTCCAAAATCACAAGCAAGTACATGTATACTGCTATTTCTTAAAACACACAAATTTGCTAAACAACTTTGTTTAAATGTTTAGCCACTTTGTAAAATTGTACCCTTTGAGTTTAACCAGTTCGCGCCGGGATTATTTTAACATCGCCGAGCCGAAGCGGGTTCAGGCTGATAGTGCCGGGAAGCACACCCACGCATTTCCGGCCTTGCTCGCTGCTGGCATACGTTTCCGAACTTGAACTTGGCGTGTTTATGCGTCATCCGTTTTGATTTTGGGGACATTTTTGCGTTTATATACGTCATCCGGCGCGAACTGGTTAACCAGTTCGCGCCGGGATTATTTTAACATCGCCGAGCCCACGGGCGGGATTATTTTTAACGAAACTCGATCCGAAGCGGGTTCAAGCTGATAGTGCCGGGTAGCACACCCACGCATTTCCGGCCTTGCTCGCTGCTGACATACATTTCCGAACTTGAACTTGGCGTGTTTATGCGTCATCCGTTTTGAATTTGGGGAATTTTTTGCGTTTATATACGTCATCCGGCGCGAACTGGTTAATGTTTACTAATGTTGAACATTACCTTTAACTTTAGTTGGTCAGTTTGTCAGGTTTCTTGCAAAGATTTGAGTTAGGGCTGGATTTGGTTGAGATAAGATGGTTTATATGAGGGTTGACGGGAGTGGTGGGTTATATTTCTGTAATGTCGACTTACTTCCAATCGTAGACTGAATCAAACGTGAACTGCTTGGGTGGTTCCAGCGATGACTTGTGATTGCGTACCGAGATGAGATTGGGTAAGGATGGGATGGTTTATATGAGGGTTGTTGGGAGTGGTGGTGGGTTATATTTCTGAAATGTTAACTTACTTCCAATCATAGACTGAATCAAACGTGAATTGCTTGGGTGGTTCCAACGATGACTTGTGATTGCGTACCGAGATGAGATTGGGTAGGGATAGGATGGTTTATATGAGGGTTGACGGGAGTGGTGGGTTATATTTCTGTAATGTCGACTTACTTCCAATCGTAGACTGAATCAAACGTGAACTGCTTCGGTGGTTCCAGCGATGACTTGTGATTGCGTACCGAGATGAGATTGGGTAGGGATGGGATGGTTTATATGAGGGTTGTTGGGAGTGGTGGTGGGTTATATTTCTGTAATGTTAACTTACTTCCAATCATAGACTGAATCAAACGTGAACTGCTTGGGTGGTTCCAGCGATGACTTGTGATTACGTACCGAGATGAGATTGGGTAGGGATGGGATAGTTTATATGAGGCTTGTTGGGAGTGGTGGGTAATATTTCTGTAATGTCGACTTACTTCCAATCGTAGACTGAATCAAACGTGAACTGCTTGGGTGGTTCTAGCGATGACTTGTGATTGCGTACCGAGATGAGATTGGGTAGGGATGGGATGGATTATATGAGGGTTGTTGGGAGTGGTGGGTTATATTTCTGTAATGTCCACTTACTTCCAATCGTAGACTGAATCAAACGTGAACTGCTTGGGTGGTTCTAGCGATGACTTGTGATTGCGTACCGAGATGAGATTGGGTAGGGATGGGATAGTTTATATGAGGGTTGTCGGGAGTGGTGGGTTATATTTCTGTAATGTCAACTTACTTCCAATCGTAGACTGAATCAAACGTGAACTGCTTGGGTGGTTCCAGCGATGACTTGTGATTGCGTACCGAGATGACTCCACGAGGGACGTCCATCTCAACGACTCTCTCATGCTTCTCGGCAGACTCTTTTTTGTTCATGGGACGACAACGCACAACCACTTTGACCGACTCCGATTTCTTAGACTGTCCAGAAAATTTTGAACATTTTATTGAAAAAAAATGGAGGTTTAAATTATAAGTTCAGAAAGATTAAATGCAGAATTTGTGTAATGAATAGGGAGGGGCAGGAGGAGGGAGGAGGGAGGAGGGGCAGGAGGAGGGGCAGGGGCAGGAAGAGGGAGGGACAGGAAAGAAGAACAGGGGGAAGGGTACAGGTTATTGGGGAAGGGAATGGGTATGGGGGAAGGGAAGGGGTATGTGAGAAGGGAAGGGGTATGTGAGAAGGGAAGAGTTATGGGGGAAGGGAAGGGCATGGGGGAAGGGAAGGGCATGGGGGAGGGGAAGGGCATGGGGGAAAGGAAGGGCATGGGGGAGGGGAAGGGCATGGGGGAAGGGAAGGGCATGGGGGAGGGGAAGGGCATGGGGGAAGGGAAGGGCATGGGGGAAGGGAAGGGCATGGGGGAGGGGAAGGGCATGGGGGAAGGGAAGGGCATGGGGGAAAGGAAGGGCATGGGGGAGGGGAAGGGCATGGGGGAAGGGAAGGGCATGGGGGAGGGGAAGGGCATGGGGGAAGGGAAGGGCATGGGGGAGGGGAAGGGCATGGGGGAGGGGAAGGGCATGGGGGAGGGGAAGGGCATGGGGGAAGGGAAGGGCATGGGGGAAGGGAAGGGCATGGGGGAGGGGAAGGGCATGGGGGAAGGGAAGGGCATGGGGGAAAGGAAGGGCATGGGGGAGGGGAAGGGCATGGGGGAAGGGAAGGGCATGGGGGAGGGGAAGGGCATGGGGGAAGGGAAGGGCATGGGGGAGGGGAAGGGCATGGGGGAGGGGAAGGGCATGGGGGAAAGGAAGGGCATGGGGGAAAGGAAGGGCATGGGGGAGGGGAAGGGCATGGGGGAAGGGAAGGGCATGGGGGAGGGGAAGGGCATGGGGGAAGGGAAGGGCATGGGGGAAGGGAAGGGCATGGGGGAAGGGAAGGGCATGGGGGAGGGGAAGGGCATGGGGGAAGGGAAGGGCATGGGGGAGGGGAAGGGCATGGGGGAGGGGAAGGGCATGGGGGAAAGGAAGGGCATGGGGGAAAGGAAGGGCATGGGGGAGGGGAAGGGCATGGGGGAAGGGAAGGGCATGGGGGAGGGGAAGGGCATGGGGGAAGGGAAGGGCATGGGGGAGGGGAAGGGCATGGGGGAAGGGAAGGGCATGGGGGAGGGGAAGGGCATGGGGGAGGGGAAGGGCATGGGGGAGGGGAAGGGCATGGGGGAAGGGAAGGGCATGGGGGAGGGGAAGGGCATGGGGGAAAGGAAGGGCATGGGGGAAGGGAAGGGCATGGGGGAGGGGAAGGGCATGGGGGAGGGGAAGGGCATGGGGGAAAGGAAGGGCATGGGGGAAGGGAAGGGCATGGGGGAGGGGAAGGGCATGGGGGAGGGGAAGGGCATGGGGGAAGGGAAGGGCATGGGGGAGGGGAAGGGCATGGGGGAGGGGAAGGGCATGGGGGAAAGGAAGGGCATGGGGGAAAGGAAGGGCATGGGGGAGGGGAAGGGCATGGGGGAAGGGAAGGGCATGGGGGAGGGGAAGGGCATGGGGGAAGGGAAGGGCATGGGGGAAGGGAAGGGCATGGGGGAGGGGAAGGGCATGGGGGAAAGGAAGGGCATGGGGGAAAGGAAGGGCATGGGGGAGGGGAAGGGCATGGGGGAAGGGAAGGGCATGGGGGAGGGGAAGGGCATGGGGGAGGGGAAGGGCATGGGGGAAAGGAAGGGCATGGGGGAAAGGAAGGGCATGGGGGAGGGGAAGGGCATGGGGGAAGGGAAGGGCATGGGGGAGGGGAAGGGCATGGGGGAAGGGAAGGGCATGGGGGAGGGGAAGGGCATGGGGGAAAGGAAGGGCATGGGGGAGGGGAAGGGCATGGGGGAAGGGAAGGGCATGGGGGAGGGGAAGGGCATGGGGGAAAGGAAGGGCATGGGGGAAAGGAAGGGCATGGGGGAGGGGAAGGGCATGGGGGAAGGGAAGGGCATGGGGGAGGGGAAGGGCATGGGGGAGGGGAAGGGCATGGGGGAAAGGAAGGGCATGGGGGAAAGGAAGGGCATGGGGGAGGGGAAGGGCATGGGGGAAGGGAAGGGCATGGGGGAGGGGAAGGGCATGGGGGAGGGGAAGGGCATGGGGGAAAGGAAGGGCATGGGGGAAAGGAAGGGCATGGGGGAGGGGAAGGGCATGGGGGAAGGGAAGGGCATGGGGGAGGGGAAGGGCATGGGGGAAAGGAAGGGCATGGGGGAAAGGAAGGGCATGGGGGAGGGGAAGGGCATGGGGGAAGGGAAGGGCATGGGGGAGGGGAAGGGCATGGGGGAAAGGAAGGGCATGGGGGAGGGGAAGGGCATGGGGGAAGGGAAGGGCATGGGGGAGGGGAAGGGCATGGGGGAAAGGAAGGGCATGGGGGAAGGGAAGGGCATGGGGGAGGGGAAGGGCATGGGGGAAGGGAAGGGCATGGGGGAAGGGAAGGGCATGGGGGAAGGGAAGGGCATGGGGGAAGGGAAGGGCATGGGGGAAGGGAAGGGCATGGGGGAAGGGAAGGGCATGGGGGAGGGGGCAGGGGTGGGTGGCAGGGGTGGGTAGATGGGTGGCAAGGGGCGGGGAGGAACTCACCATTTTGCTGTGCTGTCAATGTCATCAACCCTTATTGCACTTGAGATAATATGTGTCCTACCATGCATAGGTGTTCTAGGGCTTGACAGCTATTTCTAAATAAACGAAAACAAGCAGACAAATTATAAACACGTGGGTCATTATATTACATTTAGAGTTCAAAGTGCAACTTGTTACTGTCCCTGTTACCTGTTATCTTTGTAATTTGCAATTAATTAAAGCATCATTAAACAATTGAATCCACCTGTAATGTTATTTATGTACTGGGGTTGTTTGCTAAGCGTTCAGTCTAAGAATACTGCATTCAGCAGTGCACCAAAAATAAAACAAATCATGCTAACCCTCCCAAATCCTCCAAAATCAATATGATTTTGCACACACCCTAGGGAGTTAGGGTTGGGGACAGGAAGATTTTGAACTCCAAATGTTAATATAGAAATTGTAAAATTAAATGAAAAATCAGTTTGTACATGAGATTGATTAACAAATGTCCATTCAGTACGATTGACTGCTTACTAACAAACACTACCGACCAACGATGGGTGATATTGTGTACGAATAGTCGACAGTTATAATCAAATTGACCGACCCACCATAGAATGGTGCTGACAAACGGAGTCATATTCCCCCGGACTGAAATTCCTCCTTGATTTGTTTTTATTCCGAACAGCTTTTGAGTGGATTGACAGTGACAAGAAGTAATTTAACTGATTACGGGGTTGGGTAAAGAAAACAGTACAAGGATGCAAATCACCGATACACTGCCTAGCATGATGTTACCTACAGTACATGTACCTGGCCCAAATGTGGGTCAAGAGGAAATGTCATGAATAATTTATATTTGGGCCTGGACCGCTGTAGATGTATATCTATAAGGATAGATGTATATCTGGAATGGTACATTTAGATTCTAGATATTCACATTTTGAGATCATTCTTGCTATTCTTTGCGGTATTATTAATACTTTATACCGATAAATCAATATTATACTGGTCTGGTATTTTGTTCAAAACATCTTCACAAATATTCAATCATGTTGACTCGCGACTAAGTTATTATCATTTTTGAGTAGAATTAATAGCCACATCTGAATTACTTGGGGCTATGGCTGAGAACAACCTACAGTCTATGAGAAGTAGCTGCAGCCGCTTTCATAAGCGTTGGATAAAATGTAGCCATAGCCATAGCCATAGCCATAGCCATATAATTAAGACACAGCCCAAGACTAACTATTTAGGCACTGTGTGCAAAGTAAACATACTGCACTTGAATACACTACAAAATAAATACTTAATAAATAACAAATGAATGGCATTTAAATATTGCTAGATACTGCACCTCAACACAGTACAAAAGAAATACTCAATAAATAACAAATGAATGGCATTTAAATATTGCTAGAGGCCAATAAAACCATAGCAGTCTTGTGCAGGTCCAACGAACTACAACATGTCAACAAAGCAGCAACCATCCTTGAAAGACAGCTCAATTACGTTAACTGTATCACAGCGTGTGAGCTCAGTTTTCCTGTTGTATTAAGTGCATAATAATTTCATTTCTTTCCCTAGTCCCTGCACTCTAACACTGAATTGTTAGTGAACAAAATGAATATTAATGGAAACTGGAGCAATCGATGCGAATAAAAGATCATTTGAAGACGAAAAAAGAGAGAGAGATTGGAGGTCAGAGGAGGTACAAGAACTGAAAGAAAATTAATATTCTACTATTATAACAATCAATACAACGTACTGATTGAATATAATGTACTGGCCTATAATGACAACTGCAAATCTGTGACAGTTAGAATTTCAGCAAGTAATTTTATGTTAAAAAACTGCCATACATTAAACATTTGCATTTTTTGCATTATTTTTCAGCTCGAGATTCTTACAATACCGCTGTATAGTACAAGTTGGAATTTACAAAGCCAATAAACAAATCTTACACTGAATTATAAGGCAGGCTCTATGACAAAAAATATCTGGACTCTTCATTATCTATTAAAAAGCAAGTTAATTCATCATCACATACAACTGTACCTAGCTGTACCAGAGAATAAATGGCCGTAGGGCAGAGGCTTAATAATGAATTCAGCTTACAAGAGTGATCTCTCTAGCACAAATGACCTCCATACTGTTCGGTTAAATAACACGATATGATGACTGTTTTTGAAATAATAAATTTAATGTAGGATTACTAGGATACACAAATACTGGTAATTGCTTGAATTATCAGGAATGGGTAATTTTGACGAATTAAAAAATGCCTTTGTTGGATTCGTCTATATAGAAAATACTTGAAATCATATGCACTGTTTCTAGATATTATCGGCGCTGCCTCAACATACATGTATCAACATTTAGCCTATTTCCCACAGACTGACCGACCGACTGACTGACTGACCGAGTTATATACAATGTTCTTTACTTAGACTTTTCAGTCCAGAACGTTGAGCAATCCTAACGTAGCACTAGATTCACCGTACCCCAAATTTCTCTGTACTCTAACATTTTCATTTTTTTTCTATTAAAGCTCATTGTATGTTGCCTTTTACATTAAAGGTAGGATACACCATTTACAGATATCAAAAATATTTACTACCAAATTATTAAGAACTATCTTACTAATTTGAAAGTAAATGTTGATTCTAGGCATCTAGCAAAATGATTGTGCTAGATATACTGCAATTCTTTCAAAAAAATAAATTTTATAATGAAAAAACAAAGATAACATAAGAATAACTGCCAGACGCCGGTTGAAAAAAACCCGGTTTTTCGTGCTTTTCCTGGCATCCATGATTGTAAAACTTTGGACAACTCAGTTAAACAATATTTACTATAAAATACAACCCCCCAAATCTCCTCATTCATGATTAATTCAAGCAATTACCAATGGTGTATCCCAAAAGTACCTTGTCCTTTAACCTGAGAGTGCATTTATTACAAGCATGTTGGTACAGTACCTGTATAAAGTGCATGGTCTTCATTCACAGCCCGTGGGCCGTCTTCACATGTATAATTACCAGTGCATGATAATGACCAACACCCAAGTGTTTTTTTCACGGTCTAGTTGATAAATCTCATTAGTCTGTGATCAGCGCACACCGTACACGATTGAAGGAAAACATGACAGACCCATCAGTCATAAAAAATGCAATTTGAATTCCTGAGTGGGGTCGGCTATAAAATCACACATATTCATCTAGCTTTTGTTAATATACTGTGTCGTGCTGAACGAGTTGTGGTTTTTGCTACTCGGCTACTTGCAAGGAAATTACTCACGAGTATTCAAGTACTCGCGAGTAGTTTACAGATTTCTCATCAGAGCATAAATAATGATACATACAGTATTAGTACATGTACAATGGCCTACTTGCGTGTGAGGGCGCTAAACAACGTGCCAGCTTAAGAACAAAAAATGCGAAACTGATGCACAGTTAAACAAACATTTTATAGACAGTTAGATTTACATGAATTTGTAAGAAATTAAAGAAAGTAGACCCCCTCACTTGTTTTAAAATTTAGTTGGTCAAAGTACAATCTTTCCCATTTTTATTTTATACAAATGCAGACAGAAATTATGTCAAATCACATTCATAAAGATAATAATTAAAATGATTACAATATAATAAATCAAATGCACAAATCAAAACAAAACACGTCCCGCTCTGCAAGCTTATTTTAATTCAGACTACATGTATTCAGATCTATTTTTAAATTAAAATATTAATATTATTAATAACACTCTGCAAGATGAGATTTGAATTGAACATTTGCATGGTGAAGTTGTTTGTGGCAGGGCCTAGCAGTAGCATCATGTGGTAAATTATAAAATGAACTGAAGGGAGCTTGACATTTTCTGACGACAGACAGAGCTCACTTTTCAAAACCACACAACTTGCTAAAGTCGAAAGAAAATTACCACATGACATAAAACTTAGGTTGACATGATCCATCAATTGATGGTGCAACCGCAAACAAATTAAATTAACAATCTGTAAAACTTTGTTTTTACTGCATTGCTTTATTTATTACTTTGTTCTACTCCAAACAACTGCAGTTTTATGAAACGATCCGTCAAGACCGCAAAATGCAGCTCCGGCCCGGACCGACTCGCCCAGCTTGCCACGCCGCACTGGCACAGCGCTACTCGGCCGACCAGTCGGCGCGGCGCGGTGCGGCCGGCCGGCCGGCTGGCTGCCAAGCGAAATTTGCTTTGATTCGATCGGTAAACAATATAACATTATTCAATGAACAAAAGAACCATCCATAAATCCAAACAAACAGCTGTGTAAATCATGAATGTTTACAAATGTTCTTACCGAAGACAAACGGTGTTTCTTCACAAATTGCAAGAATTCAAACGTAGAAAATCCCAGAGTTTATCTGTCAATTTTGTCATGCAACCCGCCATCTTGTAATGTAACTAGAGGAATGCGTCTTACGCATGCGCACATAAACAACGAATCTGTTGAAAATTAACCAAGCGATGGCGCTGTTCTGAATTAACAGGTGTGTAAATTAAAATTGTATCATTCCCGAGCTGTTTTTAATTGACATTATAAAAATAATTAAGGGCAACTAAAGATAATAATTATGTGCTTTTGTTTTGTTTTAAATATCACAAAACGGCTTCTCTATTCTGTTGTATCTCTGTTATAGAAAAATAAGTGAATATATAATATATAAAAAATTAAGAAACCTTGAAAATTTTGTTTTTTTAAATAGATGAATAATTTGTACCCCTTACCCAAGTGACCCTCCGTAAAGGCCCCAAGTTATCTTCTGCAAATTGAACTCAATCATGATGGTACATATCATCATATAATATTGCGAAGCAATATATTTCTAGCTTTATAGATTTAGATTTATTGTTAAAGGTAGTATATTGGTAATTTGTTGAATTATCAGGAATGGGTGGATTTGGGGGGTTGTATTTTATAGTAAATATCGTTTATCTGACCTGTCCGAATTTTTACATTCATGGATGCCGAGAAAAGCATGAAAAACAGCGTTTGTTTTCCACCGGCGTCGAGCAGTTATTCTTATGTTATCTTTATGTTTTTTCGCGCTCGCCGGATGGCGAGAATGAATTTTGGTTTATACAATTCAATTTTTTGGAACAATTAAAGGATATCTAGGGCCTTTGCTGGATGCCTACAATCATTATTTACTTTAAAATAAGTAAGATATTTCTTAATAATTCGGTAGTAATTTTTTTCGATATCTGCAAATGGTGTATACTACCTTTAAACTATTGCTTATCGTTTAATATACTTCTCAATTGACATCAACAATAAATTATAACTTTAAAGATCTTTCCTCTACAAGTTTTGCGTTCAGTTCACAGAGTTGCTTGAGGAACGCGTCATTTGGGCAGACTTCACGTTTAGCCCGGACAGTCCGTAGTGCCTCACGAGCATCCATGCTTCGTTTAATCATCAAGAATGCAACGACTACCGTCACTGAACGACTGAAACCCTCCACGCAGTGAACTAGAATCATACCTGTAAACAGACGGACGGAAGTAAAGAAATGAATTCAATATGAAACTCATCATCTGCTCTTTATGAATGTTCAAAGTGAACAAAGAAATTGACAAGGCGGGACTCGAACCTGGGACCTCCGGAATACTGGACCAGCACTCTACCAACTGAGCTATCTTGCCCTATGTTGGCGGTCTCCCAAATTGTCAATATCTTTGTTCGAGGGCGCTAGTCAGAAGTCATAAACACCAAAATTTACCTAGTCATGAATTCTGTTCGATTCCAATAACACCACTCAACTTAACATGTTGAAGTTGAAATCCAAGATAAAAGTGAACAAAACAAGCACAACCTTTTGATAACAAACCAAAATTCCTTCAATAGCGCTCTTTACCTCCTAAAATCTGTCAACTGGCTGATCGTTGGAAATCACCTACATTTCTTGATTGTTTCTAAATGACAGCAAGCCAGATGGAATCATTTTACAGGGTGTTTTTAATACCAGTAGGGTCTCAGTGTAATGCAAGTAAGCTTTTGATAATTGTGTAGGTCACTTTTTAAATTAATTGCAAATTATCCTTTAGCTTTCAAACAAAGTTTTTAGTGGACTTCGAAATTAACTCTGATGACATTTCACATTTCAAGTAACCTGTTTCACCTACCTTTATTTTTCCAGAGCATTTTCAATAAAATCTGCTGTTTCATTCAGAAAGGGAGACATGTTAAATCTAACGGTGTCAGAAGCTTTGATAGCTCGGAATATGATCCCAGTGTCCTGTAAATGCACAAGAAAAAAATTCAACTTTGAACAAGATGAATGAATTTGAATGTAGGCTTTTAACTAACCCTGCCAGACCCAGCACAGTGCATCTGTGGTGACTGCTAGACCTTGCTGCACTCTGCAAACAAGTCAATGAGACAAAGTATGCAATCTGTTGCGTCTGGCAGGGTTTCTAGCCAAAATACCCTGGAGGGTTAGGGTTAATTTATTTGACTAACTTTCTTGATTAAAACCAATTTTGTTTCAGTCTTATTACAAAATAACTTTTAGAATTGTCAGTTTGTAGCGTGAAGAAGTTTTAAGACAAATCATTAAGATTTCTACCTTATAATACTCCTCATTAGTATCTACATGGCCGAATCCTACACCTTGCGCTGTGTTCAGGACGTGCGTTATTCCAACTTTCTTCAGATCGTCTCTTTTCAGAGCAAAGCTCCTGTGAAGAAAAACAAAATTGTGAGTTGCCTAATGACATGTGATTGATTTCTGATTGTGGTGGACTTATGAGACAACCGATTGACTTGTGATATGCTTATGATAGGCTTGTGATGGACTTGTGATGGACTTGTGATGGACTTGTGATGGACTTGTGATGAACCTGTGATGAACTTGTGATGAACTTGTGATGAACCTGTGATGAACTTGTGATGAACTTGATATAAACTTGTGATGAACTTGTGATGAACTTGTGATGAACTTGTGATGAACTTGTGATGAACTTGTGATGAACTTGTGATGAACTTGTGATGAACTTGTGATGAACTTGTGATGAACTTGTGATGAACTTGTGATGAACTTGTGATGAACTTGTGATGAACTTGTGATGAACTTGTGATGAACTTGTGATGAACTTGTGATGAACTTGTTATAGGCTTGTGATAGACATGTGATTCACTTAATACTGATTTGTCTTTCATCTTACTTTTCACTAATGAAGACCTTTGGGTAAACCTCATCGTAAGCATGAGATGGCATCATGACTAGTCCAGCGGAATTCTCACCCATAGCAATTAGCAAGAGATCCCTGGGTGTGCACGGAGACCTTGTTTCATCTTTGTCTTCTGTTGCCATGGCAGCTAGGAATTTGAAATCACAGAACTGGTTCTTTTAGATTTTCTGACAGTTATTTTGAAAAACATTCTTATCAGGCTGAGTTTAAAAAAAAAGGTTTCTCGTCCAAACTTTCTGAGAAATATCAAGGAGACAACCCCTTTAATTTTCTTCCATGATGCATGGCACTGGCAGAATGTCTAAGATGCTAAATGAGTTCTTCATTTTTAAGATATGTTTAACATTTTAACATTTTTAAGATATCGCCCTACAATTTTATTAGAAACAATAAACAAGAAATGTAGGCTATATAATATTTTGTCCAATTTGCGAAATGATGTACGTAAGAAAAAATGAAACTGCAAATGCATGAATTAAAAAAGGGAGTCCAGCAGTGGCACTCAGCAGGAAATGGGAAACAGGTGGGTAAACAATCAATTAAATGAAATGAAGCTAAAGTCCACGCTACGCACAAAACCAAGACGATATATACACAACTTTCGTTCCAGAAAGACAATTACATACAATGATATTAATGTTTACACAGCAAACCTGTATATGAAGATATCCGCGAAGAAACAAACCAGCAAGTCCACGCTTGCAACTGCAAGAAACGTCTGTTGTTTTTTCCGGTTGATCGCGCGCACGTCACGGTCACGAGAACATAATTTCCGGCTCCCTATTTTTCCGGGTTATTGCCATTCACAATTTAAGGCTTCTTTGTAACTGCGGCACAATAATTGGTTTTCATTGTCAGTCAGTTGTTTTTTTATAGATATAAATAGTGTGAGTTATGTCGGTACTAAACGTGCTTAAATGTACACATGTACACTTAAGGGCATCAGGGTTTTACGGGACTTTCAACTCTTTAAAGTTATGTTAGCCGAGTTACTCGTAGTACCCACAGTTTCAAATACTTGTAGCCGATGGATGGAAATCCAGACCCACGCGTTACGTTTCTCGCGTATTATACTTTGAGCACTTGGATCCCGTCCATTTAACACCCGCAGCGGTTGCAAGGGCGTGGCAAGTTGGGGGGGGGGGGGGGGGGGTATGCCAGTCAAGGAAACAAAGTTCTGCAAAAGTTATAAATTGCGCAACATCTAAATTCACTGGACCATAGAATCTTGGGGGAATACAATGGACTATTTTTTGTTACTGAAACCACTCTCGAAATTATTTGTATACCAGTTGCTTATGATCAAACGTATACATTACATATACTTATGAAGGACAAACCAAATTTCAAAACATCCACATAATTATATTCCAACAACCACCTTTTTATTCGCATTTCTGGTTTAATTCCGTACTTTAATGCATGTATATACAAATTCAATAGCTCCGATTAATTGTGCAACGCATGTAATTTATTAATAATCATGTAGTACGTTTAAAAAAAAACTCTAAAATCTGTACCAGCTTCATATGTCGGTTACCACTCAACAACAACAACAACAACAATTTGATCTGACGTTTTCGGTTGGAGGCCAAGGGTCGGGGAGACCCTTAAAGCCCTCTGTGTGATCTCAACTAATTTAGGCCCAACTCTGGGACCGATTTATCCGGTTTTGCATTGTCACACACAACATTAAGGCACATAAAAAACAATGCTTCAAAAATTGCGGCACTTTGGTGAAGTCACAAACTAAGGCAGATCATGGAGAAATAAGTCACAGATAGAACACCATGGACAACTGAAAAGGGGCCGTGTGCTCTGTCGTAATAATAGATTCGTCTCATCAGGCTTCATTCATGCAGTCTAGCAATAGGCTAGAGCCGGAGATTGAACCGAGCCATGGGTTTGGAAAACGTCTTTGGAAAAGTAGCCCGGGGAAAAAAATGATTTAATTTGAACCTCTTGGTGGCAGCAGACTGCTTTTTGTCTTTCTTGGTCAACGGTATAGTATTTTTTTACTTATGAGACCTTGTTTATTGAATGGAAATTTCTAGCTGTGATATAAAAATACTTGAGAGATAGGGCCTTTTCGAATCCCTGGCTTCGTCTTCGTCTTTGGCTTAAGGTTATTTTAGATTCCCAACTGCGACATTCCCTGCCACATATGCCCGTTGTGCATCAGAACATTCAACTGATTGATATAAACCAAAAAGTTAAGACTATTTTCAGTTGCTTTAATTCATATTTGCTTCTCAATTATTCGGAATTTGGCGGCCAAGCCGAAGACGAAGTAAAAGTTTCGAAAAGGCCCATAATAAATTGTCATCTATATACATGTACATATAAAGTTAGTAGAATTAGTATACCAGCACCAATTTAACCTTGACATTATTTTTGTTAACGTGCGGCAACAAAACAATATTTGTTATGATTATCTTGCTATTGTAATATTTTCGCATATTATGGAGCAAATAATTATTTCTATTCATGTTACTCAAAAAAATGTTACAAAAAAATATACCTATGCGTGAAGTAATTTTCTAATAAACTGCTGGTAAATAAATGTTAATAAAAGTTTTGTTAAAGGACTTAAAGTCAAAGGTTCTATTTTTATTGAAATATTTTATTACTATATACTTACCTCATCTTTAAATGTAAACGAATAGTTTTTAAGTCGTATCATTTTTACCTGGTAACGTAGATAATATCCTATACTAGCTGGCTTGTTGACTAATTGCAACTAATTTTGCACGCGGGCTCAAATATGCAAACTAGTCTATATAGCAAAATATCTGAATACACTTCTGCTAATCTTAGGTCAAGTGCCGCAAGTGTGCAACTTACAGTGAGCAATTAAGAGATGGGAAACTGTGAAACGAAAATACAGACTTTAAAAACAATGGAATGTTACCATTTTATGCCTGACACTTGAAATAGTAATTCGTCAACTATACTTTGAAATGAAACAAAACGAAAATAAAACACTCTGCATAATAACACTCGAAATTCTACTACAATGTATCCCCAAGATGCATGACTACTACAAAAAAAATTTCCTTTAAAAGGAGCATGTGACTAACTAATATTGGGGATGTCTACCGGGTATCAGCGAACCTCGAGATTTAAATGCTGATACTGATGCTGTCTTCATACAATGCAATGATCAGTATGATGGCGGTACCAACCAAGAAGCCTACATTGTGCAGTAGAAAGATGGCGGCTTTGTTTTTGTTCTCGTGGTGTATGAGTTCTGGAAGCTGCAAATATAAGGCAAAATGACGAGAATTAAAAGAAAGAAAAAAAGTTTAAAAGAATGTTCTTGTCAATTGACAAATTATGTTCCAACGCGGCTAAAATCACTTTCAGAATTGTACACAAACTAAAGGTGGGCGGGGCTTAAAGCCAAATCTGGAACGGCCATTATGTAAAAGGTTGTGTTTTTTTTAATTACCATATCGACCAGAGCAACATACAGAAACATCCCAGCTGCAACAGCAAATATCCACTCACGAGCCTCCTCATTTGCCGCCAACGGGATTCCAATACACAGACCGATGAATGCCATGCATGCAGACAGCAGGTTAAAACCGAGAGCTTTGCGGAAACTCAGCCCAGCATTCAGTAGAACGGCAAAGTCACCTGAAAATTAGAGACGAAATGGAATGATCCACTAGGTCCCGCCTATGTTATGACAGCCAATCACAAAAGTCTGACATGCGTCGATTTGCGTATGGCGCGCGCGTCTTGAACCCCAGGTGCGCGGTATTAAGCGGGGATTAATGGTCGATCTATTATCATTTTGTTCTTCTTCTTCTAGTCTTTGAATAACAGTCGTGAAGCAATCGCTTTTAATTATTTAGACTAGATTTGACTCTAAATTTTCGATATTACAAAGATCGATCTATTCGAGAATATGTTAAAATGAGAGGAAATTAAAAGATGCATAATAAAGACTTGTCGACACACAAAAATGCAGCGGAAAAACCTACCAAGTTCGTGGGGTAATTCGTGACAGAAGACGGCGATACTTGTAGAGAGACCGGCGCCTAGACTCGTAGCAAAGGCGGCGCCAATTGCCAGGCCATCACCCAGATTATGTAGCCCGTCCCCAACGAGAATCATAAACGGTAGGCTTCCTATTCCTGAATAGGCAGAATGAGGTAGTACATGTATCGAGATTATAAACGGTGAGAAAACTAATCTCGAAAGGCAAGCAGAAATTATTGCTTACGAAATTTCGTGCTAAGGAGACATAAGCTGGAAACCAGTTATAAGAAATGTGCATCTAGTGTCATTTTGGCTGGTTTCTATCCTCGCTCAGCAAACATTTTATGTGCTTAGCTAAATTGGCCCTTGGTGCTTACCAAAGCAGACTTTATTGTGTCCAGGCCTTTGGGCACGTTTGTCGTTGGTCTCTCCGTCCGTGAAGTCACCGTTGGACATCTCAAGCTGTACGTTGGAAGTTGAACGACGCCTGAATGATCCGTCCACGGCCTCCTTCAGATGCATGCTTGTCGCTCTCTTTCTCTTAGTGTGGTCATCTTCAGGCTCCAATGAGTGCGAGTGTCCTCCCTGAGTAAGGAACAACAACATACCTCGTCAGATTTCTTTCATCTTGAGGCATTTAAAACAAGACTCGGTTTCCCTACATTTTGGCCCAAACAATTACTATTGGTCAGTCAGTCAGTCAGTCAGTATACAATATAAGCTTTTTAGCGATCAACAAACAGTTAAAACCAATTAGCATCGCAAATTGATTTGTCGAATTCCAGTGCATGTTGTCACTCTATGTACGTACGTACCTCTGACGTCCATATATAACGTTAGAAACGAGTTTTGGGCAAAAAAAGAGGCTTTCAAAATCCATATTGTATCGGTCAGACCCTCTAAATCCGCGCGGTCCTATTTCTACGCATTTACATTTGATTTACGTTGGCAACACGCGCGCGTGCATGAGCGTTAGGTGCGCAGATTACGGAGGGTCGAGGATACAGGTAAGGCGCAGACTTGAACAAATGTTCATACGTGACGTGCGTTCCGGAACACGCGCGCGCATTACATTCAGGGCGTGCAGTTTACGAAATACGCGCGCAGTACGCGCTAAATATCCAGTCAGCGTCGTTTACGCATTCCTCACGGCCAGGGGTTAATGAAGGAACGCGCACGCGCCCATGGAGTCGAGGCTGGCCCGCTTTACTCACTCCAAACATCTGCATAAGAGACTCGAATATGAAAAAGGTATAGATGGCGCCTACGACCACCAGACACTTCCAGATGTAGGCTAGCTCCGAGGAATCTGCGTTGTGTGTGGCGGCTGCACTAGTATCGTGAGCATGCAATCCCAGTGCCTGTGAATAACAAAAAGGAGCTGTTTACCTTAACTCGAAAAGGTAAATAATGATCACTTTACATTTAGAAACTGTTAGAATGAAACGGACACCAGACTTAATTGGTACTACTATAGGTTTACTCTTGACCACCTTGAGGTTAAAATATTGTACTGTTAGTGTAGTTTTTAAGTTTCATTAGAAGAAAAACGACTGAATGTAAGTTTAGTAATTTACCTGTGGGATGAGATGTATCACCGCATCGCCTACCAAGGTAGCCACAGCCAGAGCCATCATGGTTTGTAACACCCTCAGGTAGACGGCAGTGTCAAGACATGGAAGAAAAGCCACACCGGCTATGGCACACAGACTGATGAGGAATACGGATAGCAAGCCATAACCCCAAACTACAAAAAGGAACAAATCATCAAAATGATTACGTTTTATTGAAGTAACCAACAAAGAAAGTGGATTTGGGTATTGCAATAAAATACGACCTACTCAGATAACAAAACTTCCTATGAATAAATTAACTGTATGCAAATTACCAAATCATCGACGAACCATTTTCGAAAGCTAAGCCAAAATGACTTTCATAGTATTTTTACATAATGTTTTGGTAATGAATTTCACGCGTCACGCAGACAACCAGCCAATCCTGTTTGGCGTACCTTCAGCTGGGGTCGGTCCTGATGGTGGCACATCTGTCTCAGTTTTGACGCACGCGTCACTGATCTTCTGCTGAATGAGGGCGGGGCTTAGCTCCTTGAATTGCTGACGTGTCACGCCCACACTGTGATTGACACCGAAGATCTCAAAAAGTTCATCAACGGAGTAACACTACAGAATATAATGAAATCAAGAAATCTGAAAGCTATGGGAAAGTTCTAGACATTTTTTTAAAAGTAATGTACATAGTTTGAAATGGACACAGCTCCAAGTTTCAGACATAGGCCCAGCCCAGTGTCTTTTACTTAATAACATTAACTCACCGATTGCACGTCCATATGCATTTCGCCTTCGTGGTCGTGGCCATTGTTGGTGGGGGTTTCTACATTTCGCCTGCGGCGCCGTCGTTCGGTTTTTTCCGCCAGAACTCGAATGTCCGCTCGGCGCCTGCGCGCGTGGTTATGGTCGTCTTCTGGCGCGCTCCCCCCTTGGCCACCACTTCCATCAAACAACTTGTCTAAAATCGCTTGAAATTCTGTCCAAACAAAACACAGGTGGTCAACCATATCGTTATATTCACAAACCAAAATGAATACATTTCCCCCATTGAGTCTTGGCACAAAGTCGGTATGTGACCGTGTCTGAAACGAGGCTACGTTTGTCAGCCTGCTCATAGCTGGCATGGGCGAACACCTACAGTATAGACAAGAGATTCTAACGCGGCCTAATGCTTCTTCGTGCGTGGGAAGTTGATTTAGGCCTTCCAACTGGGATTAAGGTTAAACCCGGCTTCAAAGTGATAATTTGGTTTTAAAGTAACAATATTCGAAAAGTAATTTAAAACGCCTTACTCTCTTCACTCATGTAGCCGTCCACGGCATAGTTATCGAATAAGTACTCCAGAAAAGCCTCTGGGTCCAAATCTGGGTGCAAATCAGGGTCCAAATCCGTAGCGCTACCGATGCAGAATCCTCGAAAGAGGCTGGAAATCAAAATGGCGGCCACGTGTTCGAGCTCGTGGTCGTCTGCTCTGGCTTCGTGGTTGACAACCGCTGCCTCGAAGATGGTTTTTGCAGTGAAGCACTTTAAAGAAAAAAACACCAAGACAACATAACAAACTTGTCATCAGGCAGCCGCCATTAAAATCGGACAAAACATCGCAAAGTGGCGGAGTCTTTTTGGTTAGCGTCTCGAAAATGTAGCGTCTCAAAAAAGAGGTTTGTGTCTGTATTCTGGACTCTACCATGCAGTCATAATTCGTAAAGTTGAACGACATGAGGTTATTATAAAAACGAAGTACCTTTGCAAAGTTGTCGGCTATGTAGCTCACTCCCATCGCATCCAACACATCTTCGAGTTCTTCCTCTGACAGACTCCGCGTGCTGTCCAATCTCGTTTGAATTTCCCGCGTGAAATAGTCGTACGCCTGCGCAGATAAGTTGGCTTCTGCGCATGTCGACTCCAGGTCGGTGACGTAGTACATGAGCACGACGCAGGCGCGGTTGAAGTTCTCCTCGTT
The DNA here is from genome assembly GCA_037893245.1 of Crossaster papposus. Lineage (NCBI taxonomy): Eukaryota > Metazoa > Echinodermata > Asteroidea > Velatida > Solasteridae > Crossaster > Crossaster papposus. The sequence goes on from JBAIAA010001382.1 coordinate 37,597, forward strand.
GAGGCCATTGCCGGGTTGCACGCCAAGAATAGAAAATAAGCCGTCAGCATCAATGCACTGCAGAATGAACCAAAAGACAGGATTTGTTTCAGCTTGCGTCACAATTAAGTACTTGTTTCAGTTTCGTCTTCTTTATGTCTTCTTAACCAGTTCGCGCCGGGATTATTTTAACTTCACCGAGCCGAGGGGCGAGATTATTTTTAACGAAACTTGATCCGAAGCGGGTTCAGACCGATAGTGCTGGGAAGCACACCCACGCATTTCCGGCTTTGCTCGCTGCTGACAGACATTTCAGGCCTTGCTCGTGGCGTGTTTATGCGTCATCCGTTTTGAAAACATTTGCGTTTATATACGTCTTCCGGCGTGAACTGGTCCATTTGACAACTACAATTTACTTAAACGTTTAATATTACTTCACATTTACCCATTTTCTGTTTGTGTTCCTCCCATTAACTCCTTCAAAAGTTTGCCTTCAATCTATTCTTAGGTTCTCCATTTTTGTGCTAGATTTGATTATAAGAATAAACATAAAACTCTGGCCTCTAATTTGAATGATACAAAATGAATTTTTAGAACCACACAACTCACTGAAGCTAGTTACCATGCACATGATGCTACCACAAACATCTCATCTTATTGCTTTTCATCATACAAACCTTCAAAACTAATCTAATCATTAACTCGTCAATTTAATCGATATAAGAGCTGCACTTTAAACACACCCGGGCGCGAGCAATTTACAATGTTATCGCAAAAGTTATTGCAAAAGTAAACTAATCTATTTTTGCTTGAGGTAAATAAACATATACCACTGGAAACATATTAAATAAGGCTTCTTTTGGAAAACAAAATAATATTTAAACATGCTGGATCTAATCACCAACTCGTCAATTTAATCGATATAAGACCTGCACTTTAAACACACCCGGGCGCGAGCAATTTACAATGTTATCGCAAAAGTAAACTAATCTAGTTTTACTCGAGGTAAATAAACATATACCACTGGAAACATATTAAATAAGGCTTCTTTTGGAAAACAAAATAATATTTGAATATGTTGTAGGACAAAATTCAGACGAACAAAAATCAAGCTTGACAGATGCCACTTATGTCGTCAATGTGATTCATATGAAGCGCGATATGTGGCACAGAAACCCCCCCCCCCCCTCTTTTGTGTTGACCATTGTGTTCCCGGAATCTCAGGAATTCCTTTTAGGTTTCAAGGGGGATGGGTTAGGTTACAATAGTGTTGAGTGCGTATAAAGTATAGGGATAAGAGGGGGGTACCCCTCTGCCACATATCGTGCTGGGTATAATGTGATTAGTCATGGAATTTGCTTTAAACTTTTTTTTTTCATTTTCAGGGACATGCCACTAAATCTGTTCTTTCAGTCAGTCTTGCAATTTCTTCAGTTAAAAATGAGTCATGCTAGCAGAAGTAGCGAGTATAAAGGGCTCTCAACAGTTGAAGCAATCAAAAGGTCATGGAATTCTACAATGTTTGGCATCCAGGATTTACTAATTTTGGGAGCAGGCCGTTCAAGGGAAGGTGACTAAATTGTCTGAAGAGTTTTGAAGTAACTCGCTTATAATTCAAGAAATAATCATGACACTGAACTGCCCTAAACTAGGTGCGCGAGCTCTAAATATACTACACGCTGACATGACTCAGTCTCGGCAATGGACATTTATTGACACGTTATTTACGTCAGAGAAGGATACACCATTTACAAATATCGAAACATTTCACTACCGAATTATTAAGAAATATGTTACTTATTTGAAAGTAAATATTGATTGTAGGCATCCAGCAAAATGATTGCGCTGCATGTAATTGAATTAAAAACAAATAACATAAAAACAGCTGCCTGACGCAAAACAAACGCCGTTTTTCTTGCTTTTATTCCTGGCATCCATGATTGTAAAACTTCGAACAGGGCAGTTAAACGATATTTACTGTAAAATACAACCCCACAGATCCACCCATTCATGATAATTGAAGCTATTACCATTGGTATATCCTACCTTTAAAAGCAAAGAGTGTTGTATTGTCATGTTAAGTTATACAGGTAGTCAAAAAGGGTCGGAACAAAATGAATATGCACGAGTGCAGTATATGCCTCCATCCTTTTATTCTTTACTTTGTACTGTGGATTTGTATGGATAATAGGCCACTGCCTCACCGGATGACTTCATAACGTATATAACTGACCCTATTTTTCCAACAGGCATATATTGACCTATTTCACTATTAATTATAATAGTCAAAATTGTCCAAGGTTAACTGTTATTTAAACAAACAAATTGCTGGTATAATTTGTTTTAATGATCAAGGGCAATATCGTCGAAGCCAAAAACTAATAAAAACGACATGAGGCAATTATTACGGGAGTCGAAAATTATGTCCCAAAAGAAACTATATATGTACATGTACTATAATATCACAAAATTACAACTTACCATATTTTTTGTTACTTATTTTCTACAGCATTTTGAAGCACAAATTCTGCTATTTAATGCACACATTTTACAGATTCTATTTTACAGATCAAAGATTTATGAGCGCGAAATTGATTTTCATTTTTACTAGTTATCCAACTTTGTTGGCATTTTGAAGTTGAACTATATGTAGTTTCTCTTTCCAATCATAACATCGTTTTGCGTTTGTGAAAACGCAAGTACGTAATGTAAAACTGTAATTTTGTGATGAACCGAAACGCAAAATAGAAATGAAGAAGAATTTGCATTATTAAACCCTTATCTAGTTTTATTTATTATTTGACTATTAAACACGTTTTTCTGCAGACTCTGCAATTAACTTACTCGCACACAAAAAGTTATAAACACAAAAAGTTATGAACTTATATCTCGTCCATATATTTGTAATAAACACGAACTACTGTCCAGAGCGTCTTTTGATTACATATTTTTTAACAACTCATTCGTGACTTTAATTTTAGTATCGTAAAAGATGAATACATCAAGATTAATTAAAATAATATAGTTGCAACATGAACACATAATGCTTATAAAGTAAATGCTTTCACATCACAGTGTGAATGCTTCCACATCACATTAACAAAAAAGTATATATTATCTAGTTGATATTTTGTTATCTCTCCTAATAGCGCAATTCATTTTTCTTACCTTCTCGCAATGTGTCCGGTTATAAATATCGCTGCACTGCATTCGTTCCTCATACAATGCCTCAATAATCACACTCGTCTCAGCACGCGTAATATTCCTCCCCGAACTCAAAGAAATAACATCCAACCGTCCCAAAATCTCCTGGAAAGGCTCACCGAAGATGGACTCTGAATGGACATGTTCATCTCGGGTTCCAACGGGGAAATTATCACCGGCTCCGAGCACGTGGAGTCGGCCAAATATCCCGAACATAACCCACAAGTAAACGGTGCACACGGCACGAAAATCAAGTCCACGGAAAGAAGCCATTTTTTTGCTGCTGTATCGCACTACAACGCACAAGTCTATGGAGAAGTTGCACACGGCAAGAAAACTACAGGAGTTTATGAATAATAAAATAGGTCCTCTGCGTTTGGTATAGAAAAATATGTAATCTCATTCCGATGACGTAGTCGTACTTCTGTGGATCCCCGGCCCTGCCCACTGTGTGTACAGAAACACGTACACAACTAAAACCACACAAAGTCATGTATAATATACTAATTTGCATAATGCGCACGGCACTAGTTATGGATGCATCCATTGCCTCCCCGGGGATGTAGCTTATTACGCCCCACCTGCCCGGCCCGCGGGGCCGGGGCCGGCACACCACACGCAATGACATCATTTCCTGGCTGTTTCCCACTAATACACCATCTACCAGACAATAATATTTACTTGTGGAAAGTGTACATGTTTTGTTTATTATTGAAAAATCTAATTTGAAACAGACAAATAATAATTTTTTTAAAGATATTTAAACAAATTATTCATACTAATGGTAATATTCCTCCATGGTGTAATGAAATAATTGTAAATGAACAAAAACCTCGCATTGATAAGAAATGTATACGAACTACAAAATTGTATTATGTTTTTTAATCAATGGCCGTTTTCTCAACCCCATTCTGGCTCCATTTTTGGCTCCATTGCGATTGCTAAATTGCATGAACGAACCAAAGACGAAGTTAATTGGTCACGTTCATTTTGTCCAATGACGCGTACTGTACTGATACAAGTCTAGTCAATCAATCAAAACAACAACACACACGGAAATAAATATGGCCGTCGCCGTGGACAGCGTGCGTTTTCTAATCCACGAAGTCTCACGTTCGTTTCAGATTTACAACGAAGTTCTGACCATCGCAGGGGCGTATTTTGTCCTTCAGAAAGCCCTGAAGACTCTGCTTCAAGTGGAAGAGATCGTTAGGATACATTTCTGGCCTCGTTTGCCTGGCAGACAACGGGATCTGGCGGTAGAATTCGGAAAGTGGGCAGGTAAAAAGTAAACGAAAGAAGATAGAGGGCTCTATGGGGTTAATTTGTGGGCGGGACAAATAAGTTGTTGGGACATAAGGAGGTGACCGGGAGTGTCTTAATTGGTTAATTTGATTTAGAGTTTTCGAAACATTTGCTCGTCTTCGCTTCTCCTCCGACTTCTCCAAATCACTGAGTCTGAGAAGCAATTACTGAATTAGAAATAAAACTTAAAAGCAAATGGAAATATTCCAAATTTTTTGTCTCGTATCATAATTCATATTATTAATAATTATTATGATTTTATCAATCGATTGAATGTTTGTTAAGCCTAAGGCAAGCACAAACAGGCACCAAAATGTACTTGTATGTGGCTGGAGTTTCCGCAGGAGCCTAAAATCACCTTGAACCAGCTAAGACAAAGATGAAACCAGAATTCGAAGAGGCCCATACTCCAGATAAAAGAAACAAAATTGTTCCACAGTTGTTACAGGGTCGACAGATGGCATTGGCAAGGCCTATGCACAAGCTCTAGCGAGCCACGGAGTAAACATTGTGCTCATCAGTCGATCAGCTGACAAGCTCAAGAAGGTCGCTAAAGATCTGGGTAAGTGACCGAGAAATATACCCCCCCCCAAAAAAAAAAAAAAGACAATAATTGACGATTTATAAAACAAATTCTGCCAACATTTTTGATACTTAATAACGTTTTTTTCCCGTGTTTTTCTCCACAGAAACAAACTTCAACGTTAAGACTAAGACAATACAGGCTGACTTCAGCCAAGGAAGTGAAATCTACAATGACATTGAACGACAAATGCAGGGTCTACAAATTGGAATTCTGGGTAATTTTACACAATCCTACTGGATTTTTCTACGAATAAAATTCTCATGGTTAAAGGGGGCAATTCTAATTTCAGCCAATTCCAAATTTGATTTGGCCCAGAGATAGTTATTTATACAATAATTTGGGAGGCTAATCATCCTTACTCGTAGATAAGGTACTGAATTGCCAAGGGCGTGGCTACAATGTGGTCGAGTCGCTGGCGCGTAAAGGCACCTATGGCAGCCGGCCACATCGACTCATATGTCTGAGATCAAAAGTGTTTGATTTTTCCAGAGGGAGGAAAACCGGAGGACCCGGAGAAAAGCCCTCGTGGCACAGGAGAGAACCAACGCACAACTCTACTCACATATGGTTCAGGCCGGGAATCGAACCCGGGCCACATTGGTGAGAGGCGAGCGCTTTACGCACAATCTACTCGTGCCAGCCAAAACATAAATTTGTGACTTTCCACTTTTTTTGTAGTGAACAATGTCGGTGCCATGGATATACCACAGTACTTCCTCAACATGAAATCAGAAAGGCTATGGCAACTGATCAATATTAATATAGGAGCGGCTACTTTGGTAAGTGGGTGGAGCTTGTGATAAGTGGGTGGAGCTTGTGGTAAGCTGGGCTTGTTATAATGGGAGGGGCATAAATATTAATATAGGAGCGGCTAATTTGGTAAGTGGGTGGAGCTTGTGGTAAGCTGGGCTTGTTATAATGGGAGGGGCATAAATATTAATATAGGAGCGGCTACTTTGGTAAGTGGGTGGAGCTTGTGGTAGGCTGGGCTTGTTATAATGGGAGGGGTATAAATATTAATATAGGAGCGGCTACTTTGGTAAGTGGGTGGAGCTTGTGGTAAGCTGGGCTTGTTATAATGGGAGGGGCATAAATATTAATATAGGAGCGGCTACTTTGGTAAGTGGGTGGAGCTTGTGGTAAGCTGGGCTTGTTATAATGGGAGGGGCATAAATATTAATATAGGAGCGGCTACTTTGGTAAGTGGGTGGAGCTTGTGGTAAGCTGGGCTTGTTATAATGGGAGGGGTATAAATATTAATATAGGAGCGGCTACTTTGGTAAGTGGGTGGAGCTTGTGGTAAGCTGGGCTTGTTATAATGGGAGGGGCATAAATATTAATATAGGAGCGGCTACTTTGGTAAGTGGGTGGAGCTTGTGGTAAGCTGGGCTTGTTATAATGGGAGGGGTATAAATATTAATATAGGAGCGGCTACTTTGGTAAGTGGGTGGAGCTTGTGGTAAGCTGGGCTTGTTATAATGGGAGGGGCATAAATATTAATATAGGAGCAGCTACTTTGGTAAGTGGGTGGAGCTAGTACTGAGCTACAGGTTTGATATATGGGAGGGGTGTAATGTTTAGAAGGGGAGGGGCTTGTCACAGTTGGCCTTGGAATGTTTTGTGTGCCGGCCTTCAACCTTTAGGTGTAACAATTCAAAACTGTTTTTTCTTCAGATGACAAAAATCCTGATGCCACAGATGGTGGAACGAAAGCGAGGCGCTGTGGTCAATATATCAGCAGCTGCATCTATCCACCCCAACCCACAACTGGCTGTGTATCATGCATGCAAGGTAAATATATACCTTGTGTTATAGTACAAATATTGACTGCTGTGAGGCGCTGTGGTCAATATATCAGCAGCTGCATCTATCCACCCCAACCCACAACTGGCTGTGTATCATGCATGCAAGGTAAATATATACCTTGTGTTATAGTACAAATATTGACTGCTGTGAGAGGTATATACATGTAGTATACAAATATTGACTGCTGTGACAGGTATATAGTATACAAATATTGACTGCTGTGAGGGGTATATACATGTAGTATACAAATAGTGACTGCTGTGACAGGTATATAGTATACAAATATTGACTGCTGTGAGGGGTATATACATGTAGTATACAAATAGTGACTGCTGTGACAGGTATATAGTATACAAATATTGACTGCTGTGAGCTGGTATATAGTATACAAATATTGACTGCTGTGACAGGTATAAAGTATATTGACTGCTGTGACAGGTATATAGTATACAAATATTGACTGCTGTGACAGGTATATAGTATACAAATATTGACTGCTGTGAGAGGTACATGTATATAATATACAAATATTGACTGCTGTGACAGGTATACAGTATATTGACTGCTTAACATACATTTTATTTAAGTACATGTTTTGTTATCCATGTTCCTCCTTGCCAGAGTTAAAGGCATTACCACGCCAGGCCCCTGTGATTTGAATAATTAAGGCCAATGCCATATTCACCTGCCATTCAGTATTACAAAATGCAGTGTTTGTATCCATGTTCCTCCCTGCTAGACATACCTAGATTATTTCACCAGGGCCCTGTGATATGAATAAATAAGGCCAGCAACATATTCACCTGCCATTCAGTATTACAAAATGCAGTGTTTTTATCCATGTTCCTCCCTGCCAGACTTACCTAGATTATTTCACCAGGGCCCTGCAATATGAATACAAGACCAAGGGTATCTTCATACAGAGTCTGATGCCATCTTATGTGGCAACAAAGATGACGGATTTTAAGGACGGCCCGCATCAATCGAGCCTTATGATTCCATCGGCTTACTTGTACGCTAAGCACGCTGTGTCTACGCTAGGAAGAACCACACAGACAACTGGCTACTGGCCTCACACGTATTTGGTAAGCTACTTGTTAAGTCGGGAGTAAACTCCCAAGAGGAAAAATCACGAGTCTAGAGAGTATGGGCTCCGGGCGAAGGTTGGTTGAGGGCGCTGTTTACATTCTTCCCATGGGGGTTAAGCGCCGCGCTACGTTCATTTAATATCGTACACCTGTGAGATTGCTTTGTCCGACTGAATCATAGCGAGAAACAGACATTTGTATTCAAGTCAGGTAAGATGGCGTCAATGTTGAGCCACTGACTCAACTTGCCTTTTCTTTTCACTGTAGCTGTACAATAAATTTGAACAGGAGTATAATTGTGCCTTACATTGTTTTGTTTTTAAGATAACAGAATAGAATAATGTGAGTTGTATACAAGATTGATAGTCTTGTTTTATTCTTTGACAAATTTTGCATTATTAATTGTCAAGAAAGTTTTACTTAAAAAAAAACTTGCTCTGAATTTCTGTGTTTTCAAATTTGTTTGTGCAGTATTCTAATCGTGCCTCCATACAATTTCAAATCCTTAAACTTCATTTTCCTTTTACAGATGTGGGTATCGAGTCAACTGCCAGATTGTCTGTGGATGTGGAGCGTAAGCATCATCAACAGCGCCCTCAGGAGACAAGCAATGGTCAAGAGACGTCGTCGCGCTTCAAAAGGACTCGCGATTTGATAGTAACAAACCTCAGTTTGTTACTATGTACCCCACAAAATATATCATTTGGTGGTAATGAATTAAAATGTGTGTTTTGTGGTTTTTAAATGAGCAGTTATGAAATAGATTTTGGTTTTCATTAGAGTACATTTTTGTGATGAATATATTCCTTTAAGCATTTAAACAAAAATTAAACATTAAATTTTCTTACTCACAAAAAAATTGAATTGTTTAGAGCTTGGTTTCTACTTTCTCGTTATGTGTGTGAAGTTTGTCCAGAGCACTTTGCTTTTTTTGTACTTAAAACCGGATTTTTGATTTGTAGTTATTTAGATTTGGAGAATTATTAAACGGGGATATCTTTTTAGCAATAATGTAACTTGGAATTTCAACACAACTCAACTATGTAAAATAATTGTTAAACTTACTCGTCCTAAATATTGTCATTGTACAGATAAGGAAGTATCCTTTTTGTATGTATTCTAGTTGTATATCCCCTTTAAGAAGGGTATAGTTGAACGTGAAATAAAAGCAGAGTGTTACATTTTTAATTTGTTCTTTTGTCCAATTTCAGTAAACAAGAAATATGAATTCAATACAAATATTGCGAATATTAATATCACATTTAATAATGATTTTCACGAACTTGGAACAGCAGATACTAAAAGAAAGAATCTGATGATACAATTCTTTTTAACAAACTCAATTTTTTGATTTCAGCCTATATTAAATCCATTATTTGGAAATTGATCTGAAAGTATTTAAATCAGTGCCAGTAAGAATCAATTTACCGAGTGCAGTTTATTTAGATTTTTACACCCAAAATACATTTTTCATTCGCCTTTTGTCACATTTCACTTGATATAAAATCATAAAAAACACTTTTTTTTATGCTAAAATAATTTTTAAAGCAGCAGAACAAAATATTAAACTTAAAAATAAAATAAAAATCATGACATGTAATAATTTGTACAAATTAGTTTCAACCAATCGCGTGACATTTTGACACATTTTTGCATACAATTAGTAACTGAAATAAGTCTTGAAATTCCTGATCTCTAAATTTATATTTGATTTATCCACATGCCCCAGGGAAAAAGAGTTAAATATCCATTACAAAACGATGAAAACATTTAGACATCTTGCTAGCCAGAATTTTGACCACTCAAATTATTAGGGACAAAAATCCTAGTAGAGACATTTGTGACATGATCAAGCCGAATCAGTAGGATGTCGGCGAATCCCAAAAATGCACTGTATTCTTCGTTGCTATTTAAACAAATTTACATAACTCGACAACAAAACATCGTATCAACATGGGGTTTTCAGTTTTTAAAACGTACAGATGCCTCTTTGAAACTGCATGAACATTCATTTTTTTGACTGGGGCCGACATCCGACTGATTTTGCTTGATCGTGTCACATTTGTTAAATCGTGGCTTCGTTTAAAACATTCAGCTTCAATCCACACTTTAACTAACTTTCCAAATCAATTACATGGCTGTGGCTGTGGCTTACACACGAGTCTATTGGTAGCGGCTGCAGCCACTTCTCATAGACTCGTGTGTAATATGAAGCCTTAGCTATCTTCAAGGCAAAGCTGGAGATAAGACCGAGATTTCAAGACTGTCTAATTATCCTTTTTTTGCTCCAGTCTCTTGAGGGCTCTCTTGCGGAATCCCAGATTCATAGACGTCACATATTTGTGGAAAAGCCATTCAGGGGCAACATCAGCGGCCCAGCCCTAAAACAGATGAACAAAAACATGTTTTTTTCAATTAGAAAGCTTCCCAATTTCAGCAGTTACCCAGTTCGCACTGGGATTATTTTAACATCACCGAGCCAAGGGGCGGGATTATTTTTAACGAACTCTGTGCGAAGCGTGTTCAGGCCAATAGTATCAGGAAGCACACCCACGCATTTCCGGCCTTGCTCGCTGCTGACAGACATTTCCGGCCTTGCTCGTGGCGTGTTTATATTCGTCATCCGGCGCGAACTGGTTAAGCATATCCAGCTTTTTGCAGTAGTCGTCCTAACAGATTCCAACGCAGTTGCATTTTGATGGGTTGAGTTTAGTTTAGGGTTAAATACCTGTACAGAATGAGATATGCAGCCATTGGTGCGATGCTCAATGCCCAGGCTAGCCAGGGCGCCACGGACGAACGTTGTGGGTGACGGAATACTGATGGTAGCACGTCGGACTTTACTCATCTTGGTGGCCACGTAGAACGGGAGTACAGACTAAGCAACAAACAGAAAGAAGAAATCAGTCGACTTTAGAAACAACTCGTACTCAATCTCTATTTCTTTCTCATTTACTTCCTAAGTTCCGACACATTCCCACCTTTTCTATAAATGTTGAGCCCTGGAATATGTAACCTTTGACCTACCTGGAAGATGATCTCTTTATAAGGGGCATATTCTGTCTTCAAGGCTCGGGTGAAGAAATCAACAAAAGCCTGCAATAAAGAAGAGAAACATTACCATCACTGACATTGACAACATGTTGCATCTTATTTATTTATTTTACCTCGCAAGTTTCTGATTTGGATTTGTGCCCTACTGCGATGGAGCGCTGGTTTATAAGGATGGGTGGGTTCGGTGATGCGTATAATAGGGTTCTAGCGGGGGATTGGCTGGATCTCTGGGTCGGTGATGCGTGAAGGGATGCCAGTGCTGGATGCTGGTGATGAGTGTGGTCTCAAAAGAGATCCTTTCACATGGTGTTACCGCAAATCTTTCCAAGTCTAGTCTCCACCATGCAAAGCTTTAAATCTTATTTACTCTCTAGTTTTTCAAAGCCCTTTAACCCTAACTCCCTCACCCCTTTTACTAGAAAGTATCCTGAATCCGCCACAGTCCACCAATTTTGGTTTGCAAAAACTGCTGGTGTCCTGAGTCCATCAGACTCCACCAGTATACATTCTGGAGAGATCCCGAGTTCATCATTTTCCACCAGCAAAAGTTTGATGGACTGTGACAGATTCAGGATACCTAGGTGGCATACAAAAAATTGCAGTGCGTTTCTCCATAGAGTCCATCACAGTCCATCACCTGAATGTCTGTATCCTGAATCCATCACACTCCTGCAGTAACGCTAGGCTTAAAATCCTCAATCCATCACACTCCTCCAGGTTTTCAATATGGAGGTATCCTGAATCCGCTAAATTCCTCCAAAACAGGAAATGGATTTTGATGGACTCAGGGTGGTTAGGGTTAATATACCTTGGTTGCAGAGTAAGCTGCCAATAATGGAGTTGGTCTCATCCCAGAAGCAGATGCCAAGTTGATCACAATCCCCTTCTTCCTTCAAGCAGGAAAATAAGAAAGAATTTCACATCTAAGATCAATTTTCAGCTAACAGTAAAAGCCTCCGTCTAAAAAAACTCAACTTTCAAACAATTTTGTTTAACAGTTTCACTTCATGTTTTTGTAAACACCCCTCACAGAATGTCCACCTGTGAGTAAGACGTAAACAACTCCTTTTATGGAGTTTAGGGAATTATTGCTTGTTATTTAGTTGGTTATAACTTATAACCACGCCTACCTGTCTAGCATTCCAGGGAGAATGATCGAAGTCATCTGCAGAAACATAAATGAACAAGATGATGTCGTGTTATCTTTAAGAACATAATAACAGTGCCTTGAGGCAGTTTTAGGCATAAAGACCAGTTTATACGTCCTGTGAAGGTGTTCAACTTTTGCGAATTCATTGAGACCACAAAGGTCCTTGTTGAGTCACACATTTCCGTTTGCGTTAGTTTTCGCGCCGAGTATATACTGGCCTTGACCCTAACTGTCTAGGGTGTGTGCAAAATCTTATTGATTTGGGAGGGTTAGGATGGCATTGTGTATTAACCCTAACCCCCCAGGGTATTTTGGCTAGAAACCCTGCCAGACGCATCAGATTGCATACTTTGTCACATTGACTTGTGTGCAGAGTGCAGCAAGGTCAAGCAGTCACCACAGATGCACTGTGCTGGATTTGGGAGGGTTAGGGTGGCATTGTGTATTAACGTAAACACTGCATCCAAATAAACACTGATACAGACTAAGAACTGACTAAATCAGTTGATTGAAAGATGTTTCGGTTTTCTTGAGGCCAAAGATTCGGGCATTACTCCATTCGTTTTTTCTGACAATGAAAGAAATACAATTTCTAGAAATTCTGAATGTTTTATTTGACTGACGTCATCTTACCTGTACGACAGACAAGCAGTTCAGGTTCAGCATATCCGTCAGCATCTGCAATGAAAAATAAATGGAAAAACGGCGTCTCAAGACTTGTGACTGGACTTGTGACTGGACTTGTGACTGGACTCGTGACTGGACTCGGGACTGGGATCAAGGGACTGGGAGGGATCAAGGGACTGGGATCAAGGGACTGGACTTGTAAAAAGGACCCAGGTTCAATTCCCGGTTCAAGTCCCCGCCTGATTCAGCGAGTTGGGACTGTTAGTATTTTAACGTAGATTTGCCTGGGGTTCTACACCACACACAGGAAGGACTCTTGACGCAAGTATTCTGTATTTCCGGTGATTCTCTCTGGTTTATTGTGACCTCTTGCCGACCAAAACATGGACTTCAGGCTCCCGCAATCACGCGGCACCCGAACTGGTTAGAACTGGTTCGGCGCTTGCGCAATCCAAAGGCGGGTTTCCGGGGCGCACCACCAGGGCGATCCCACCACCGTGGAATCGCTCCAGCGCCCTCTACCGCCCAACCGGCACGGGCGTTACACAGCCCCCCACGAAGACCTTGTTTGCCCCCAAACAAGACCATGGGCGCTGCTGCCGCACCCCGGCCAACCGCCCTGGAAAACGCATAACGCCAACAATTACACAACAATTTACATTACAAAAGAAATGAAAAGTTCAAAAGTTCCCGCCTAGTAGGTGGGAGGTGGCCTGAAGCTGCTCCCAGAATTCCGGTGGAATGTCTCTCCACGCCTGGGCCGTCTCCCCGAGGCGCGTGCGTGGTCCGACTCCGTCGCGCATGCACAGTCCGACTCCGTCGCGCATGCGTGGTCCAACTCCGAGGCGCATGCGTGGTCCGACTCCAAGGCGCATGCGTGGTCCGACTCCGTCGCGCACGCGTGGTCCGCCAGACGACCCCAAGCTCTGGCACCCCCAGCTCCGGCACACCCCCAGCTGTCAAGACTTGACTGGCTCCTGTGACTGGCTCCTGTGACTGGCTCTTGTGACTGATTCCTGTGACTGGCTCTTGTGACTGATGACTGTGACTGGCTCTTGTGACTGATGACTGGCTTAGAGAGCGTGGGCGTCCCGGCGAGGCCCCGCCCCCGCTGCGCCGACGGGCACGGCTCGGGCTCGCTCCGAGTGTTGCGAGCCGTCTGCCGCGCCGCCGTCTACAGCATGGGCCGGGCCCCCCGACTCGGTTTCATTCCTGCAGAAGATCCAGAGAATGTCTCGACGAGGCCCCGCCCCCCACTGCATCCACGGGCACAGCTTGGGATTGTTCCGCGTGGAACCATCCGTCTGCTGCGCCGCCGTCTACAGCATGGGGCGGCCCCCCGACAGACCTGGTAGCGGACCCGGACAAATATGGAGAAGGGCGCCCTCTCTCCAAATCGGAGTGGACGCACTGAAGCCCCCAGCCATTGGCGCATGTCCCGAAATTCCCGCTATCCTTCTCCAACTCCTCCCCCAGGAAACATCCAGACTCCCAAGTCCCCATAACCTCCCTAGAGTTCCCCAAAACATCCCCAAAGAAGGCCTCTAACTCCGCCAGCGTGATGTACGGAATGCACCGGCTCCTGGGCCCCGCTCCCCGGGCCCGCACTCCAGCTCGCCTCCCCGCCGCAGGGCGAGTCGGCCGCCACACCATCATGGTTTCGTGAAAACATGAAAACTTCACCTGGTTTCCTTAGTCCTCCTGCATGCCAACCGCTGCCACCAATGTAACGTAGATTCGCCTGGGGTTCTACACCACACACAGGAAGGACTCTTGACGCAAGTATTCTGTATTTCCGGTGATTCTCTCTGGTTTATTGTGACCTCTTGCCGACCAAAACATGGACTTCAGGCTCCCGCAATCACGCGGCACCCGAACTGGTTAGAACTGGTTCGGCGCTTGCGCAATCCAAAGGCGGGTTTCCGGGGCGCACCACCAGGGCGATCCCACCACCGTGGAATCGCTCCAGCGCCCTCTACCGCCCAACCGGCACGGGCGTTACAGTATATTAGTTAAGACCGTTTCTATAATTAGAATATGAATAAAATATCTGAATAAAAGCAAACCTTTCGCTGGTCAGGAATCTCATGGAAGTATTCCGTGAAGCGATAAGAGATGCCAACGTTGTTCACCAGGACCCCGATATTAAGACCTTCCACCTCCTTGGCAATCTTAGGGTAGATCTCTGCGCCACAGGAAAAGTCTACAGCGACAGTCTTAGTTTTCACACTGTACTTTGATTCTTGGGGGGGGGGGGGGGGGGGGGGGGGGAGAGAGAAGGAAAATACTAGGCTGTGAAAAGTTCTTGTCTTGTTTCAGGGTGAGGAGCTGGTTCTTTCAAACGTTCCTCTGTAGCCCACACCTCAAGTGTGTTGGACAAAATCACTTTAAAAAAAGCCTTAGAAAACTTCCAAGAAAAACAATTCTTTTTCAAGTAAACTCAGCATAATTGTTACAGTAAATGGTAAAACTTACCAATTTCTGCAGCCACATTATTCAGCTTGTCTTGAGATCGACTAAGTAGCACAATGTTCATTCCTTTAGCTGCCAACTATAAAACAATCGACAGTCCTTCAATATTTCTAACTTCTTAGATATTAGATATTCTTAGATATTAAGACGAAATTATAAGAAATATAGTATTTATACATAATCTTTGTCCTTCCAAAGTGCAGCAAGTATTAAGACAGGAAAAAATGTCGGATGTACCATCCTCCATCCTCCAACAAAATCAGATATCCTTTGCAAGGGTTAGCGTAAATGTTTACGCAGTGGTTAGCATTACGGCAGTTGGTGATCTGATCTCCAGACTTACCCAGCCCGACAGTGACAATAATAATTGAATATCGCTCTTGGAACCAGACTATTTGATAGTCGGGTTCCAAGAGTAAAAATCACTTTGTCAATTTTATTTCTGCAGTTTACCAAGTTAGTTTTTTTGGTATCAATATATTATTAATCTTCGTGGACATAAATTGCTACCAATACCATCCATCCAAGTTGTTCTAAACCCTAATTTAACACTTCTCACTTTTTAGTGATAAGGAATTGCCGACGTCAATGATTTTACCTGCTCAGTGTAAGCTTTGCCAATGCCATCTGTGGCTCCTGTCACAACTACGAAAAACAAACAAACAACAAAACGCTTGAATTTATTTAAATTATTACAATTTATTTAAATAATTAAATAAACAATAATTTAAAAAAAAAACCTGCTCTGAACAACCCCCACCCCCAATAACAACCCCCACCCCCCAATAACAATCCCTACCCCCCAGTAACCCCCCCCCAATAACAATCCCTACCCCCCAGTAACCCCCCCCCCCCCCCCCCCCCCCCCCCCCCCACCAGTAACAACCCCCACCCCACCAGTAACACCCCCCCCCCCCCTAACCCACCCACCCCCCAGTAACATGAACCCCCACCCCCCAGCCAGTAACAACCCCCTCCCCCCCAGTAACAACCCCCTCCCCCCAGTAACAACCCCCACCCCAGTAACAACCCCTACCCCAGTAACAACCCCCAACCCCAGTTACAACTTTCACCCCTCAGTAACAATCCCCACCCGGACCCCCATAATAACTTTCCCCCCTTCCCGGCCCCTCAGCCCAGGCCGGAGCGGAGGCAGCGCCGGGGGTAGCTGGCTGGCGCGTTGGGCCTACCCATATGCCATGGCCTACCTGCCCAATCTCCGTAGTTTTTCACATTCGCACAAAGTCCAAGCGGTTCAGCCAGAAAGAATACCTTCAGACCATTCAACAGAGAAGTTGTCAGACGAAAAACGGCGTAAAATGCAACCACAGCTCCAAGCGTTGCAAGAGCTGGGTTAAGGGCACCAAATGGAGTAAATTCAGACATGATTTCAGCCCTTTTTAGTTCCAGTTCCAGAGAGCTCAGATCGATCGCAGCCGACAGGTGTCATCCGATGAAAAAATGGTGTCTATACCGCAAGAGGGCGCCGTGTACATGCCTGAGCACGTGGCTTGTACTAAAAACACAAGGGGGCGCTATACTAAGGGACCACTCGGAGTCTGCG
>JBAIAA010001383.1:0-65459 GCA_037893245.1 Crossaster papposus
TAATAATGATGAATCACTCGTGTTGGCATTTCGCATCGGTTTGTGTAGGCTATAGTATAGCGTATTGAACTTTGGTTCTTTGGGTTTACACCTTCAGAAATAATGTGAATTCGTAGTCAACATGCGCGTATACAAACTGGGGTAAATATTGAAATCAAAAAAGTAATCAGTAAACAAATAATCGTTATGTTTCAGCAACTAAAACCTCTCGAAGATGGCGTCGATTTTGCGGACATCACCGCCGCAAAGCAGGAAGATGATAAGCAAGATAGGGTTCGAACCACCTGCGGTTGGTTCACGTGGCGACCCGGCTGCCTGGGTTGCTTCACCAGCCCCCGTTGGCTCCTGGTGGCAATCAGCTCCTACGTGTTCTTCCAAAGCATGGCCGTGAACGGATTGGTGGACGGGTCTCTCGCCAGCCTCCAACGCCGATTCGAGCTCTCCAGCTTCCAGGTAGGGCTTTTGCCTTCCATCTATGACCTCGTGGCGGCAGTGTTGGGAGTCTTCATAGCCTACGCCGGCAACAAGCGCAACAAGGCCCGTCTGCTGACAGTGGGAACCGTCGTTATCGGCCTGGGAAACCTGGTCTACGCGCTGCCGCACTTCACGACGGGTCTGTACCCCTATAGCCCCGACAACAGCACCAACACTTGCTCGTCGACCGAGGACAACTCCCAGTCTCCCCCGGCGGATGACGAGTCCAGCATCGCGGCCCTGTCGGGGTATCTTTGGGTCTTTATACTCGCCCAGGTCCTGTTTGCAATTGGCGGCACCATGGGGTACTCTTTAGGCTACGCTTTCGTGGACGAAAGTGTTCCTACCGAAAACGCTAGCATATATATCGGTACGTATACAAAATAATATCACTATAAGTATAAAAGGCATGTGTGTATAATCAATTGCATAATAACTTTTGAACGAACGCAGATAACTATCACAGGTATCCAGTCACGAGTCCATTCATTAGGGTGGGTTTTCACGGGACACGCGAACGATTTGCGAAGAATGCGAATTCCCAAAAAAATTGCACAGTTTTTGACTCCCCTCTTTGCAATTTTTTCCGGCATTCGCATCCTTCGCGAATCGTTCGCCTGCCCCGTGAAAACCCACCCTTACTAATCAAAAGGCGGCGTACAGCAGGGGACGAATTGTCAAGTAGAGTAACTAGTAATACGGAACCAAGTTGCAGTAAGCATTACCGTTTTGCTTTGTCGGTCTATTTCAGGTATTTTAGCGGTGTGTGGAACCCTTGGGCCAGCAATTGGTTTAATTGCAGCGGGGTTACTGCTGAGCTTGTACACAGACTTTCATATAGTCCAAGGCAGGTGAGTTAACAAATGACCAACAAACAAATATCGTGACTAACTAACTTGACTGCAAAAAATGAATGAACCGTTTGCTCGAACGGGCTAAAATTGCTGACTGAGGCCGTGTCCGAAACGAGTGTCTAGAGCTACGGTCTACGTCTAGAGCTACAGCTACGTCTACGTAGGCGCTAAGGCAAATACAATTCGGACGTGGCTACGATGCCTACGGCTAGTTATTGCGCCCCCAAGCGATGCTTGAATTAGTGTTTGCAAAATTACGATGTAAGAATTTACAACAATTATCGTCTGCTAGATGTTACGCAATGTTTGTTTACAGCCAGTCGAAATACCTGATAAAATGACGTAGGCCCTATTTGTCGATCTTTTATTTTCAATTCAATGCACTATCATTGAAAAATAAACGAAAATTTGCTCCAAGATTAACGTTAGTGCTGCCGCCATTTTGTTTTGCCTGAGCTAGACAACTTCTTTTACGGCTAGATTTGTGTGACGTTGTAGCCGTAGCTGTAGCTCTAGACGGCATTTCGGACAGCGCTACAAAATGGCCGACGCAGACAATAGCCGTAGCTCTAGCTCTAGACACCCGTTTCGGACACGGCCTTAATGTGACGCAATGTTACGCGAACTTATAACGCGCATTCAGATTAAAATTTAACGCGTGTGCGTCGTGCGACCACCTGGCGCGTTCATACGCGCACGTTAAATAATCCGAATGACCCGTGACCCGTGAAACTGTGCACATGCGCAGTTGAAATACCGAGCTGGCTTATTGCATTGGCCATGTAATGGCTATACGCAGGTCGTTGCAGATGATCACCTTTTTCGTCCAATTGTGTTTTCTTTTCTCTTTGTGCATTTATTAGTTTGTTGGGTATCAATAGCTTCAGTGAACAGTGGGTAGGAGCCTGGTGGCTGGGCTTCCTCTTCACAGCCTGTGCGTCGTTTATCATCGCAATCCCACTCAGCTGTTTTCCCCATGAGCTACCCGGTAAGTTGAGTACTAGGGACAATAATTATTTTATGAAGCTGCTAAGCACACACACAAACAGTCAGCTTTACCTCACATACGGACTGTGAACATTCCTTTGTCTTCGTGTAGTTAAAAAACGTTGACTAAATACTCATTTTTCTCGCTTCCCCAAAACAAATTTACCCTCAAATTTTGATTCTGGGCCTCTCAGCTGTTCCTTTTATCTTTTCTATTTATAACCCTAACCCGTTTTTCCTCTAGCGCTCTTTTTCGTAAACTGAAAAACGGATTGTGGACCTGGGCAAGTCAAACCGTGACCTCTTCCTGCATCGTGTGGACCTATATTGTTCGGAGGTCCACAGTGCATATGCAAGACTAACTCAATGTGCTTAGCATGACAATTTCTTCTTGGCAAAAAAAGGTTTACAAACCACATTTTTAGGGGATAATTATTATTTGTGACTAATATTCAGTTGGTTTTATGCTTGGCATGAGAAGCACATCGGAATGCTATTATAAACATCGTCGTACTCACAATCTGGGGCCAATTTCATAGAGCTGCTAAGCACAAAAATTTGCTAAGCACAAACAAGTCTTGCTCATTAAAAACAGGTTACCAGCCAAAATTATGTGTTTTTCATGCTATGCAAAAAACAGCTGATTATCAATCCAAAACAATAAAGATCACGTGCAAATTTGGTCTGTAACTTTGTTTTTGTCAAGGACAAATTGTCATGCTAAGCAAATTTTTGTGCTTAGCAGCTCTATGAAATTGGCCCCTTGTCTACCACGCAGGCACTCAAGCAGTCCGGGACCAACGCGAGTCACAGACCCACGCCAAGACGGACCTATCCGGTAAGGCTAGCGAGGAGGAGTTCGGCAAGGCCTGGCGAGATTTCCCGGCGGCACTCCGGCTGCTGTACCGGAACCCCACCTTCATATCCGTGGCGATGGGCGTGGCCGCTAACTACCTGCTGATAACTGGGGTGGGGACCTTTTTGCCCATCTTTTTGGAGAACCAGTTCGGGTTAAGCCCCGGAATCGCTAATATCATTGTTGGTAAGTGATGATCTCAGTGAAGATTACACCCAGAAGACGATACAACGGCTGTAACGGCATGAAACAATCGACCAGTATGTGAAATGGTTATAATATAGAAGCACTCGGATCACAGGATTAAATCCAATCTTTGAATTCGTTGAAACATGGAGTTATTAAAAAGCTTCATGGTTGAAGTTAGTTGCGATGCCAAGTGTGACCTGATTCAACAAAATAAGGCGTAAGTCACTAAGCTACTATGCCGAGTATATACAAGCACTGACATAATACCTAAATATTATAAATATGTGCGAGTACAATTCATTTCATTGGAAACTTGTAGAATGGAAAACAAAAGTAATATTTACTTCTGAGTGATTATAATTATGTAGCTAGTAATCAACTAAATCGATATAATTCATTTGTAGCGTATCCAGCTTTTGTACCAAAGGTGGGCGGTGGCAAATAAAGTCTTAAAACCAGTTCGCGCCGCAGGACGTATATACCTATGACTTTAGTGTCCTAGTGGATCTGTCTCAAACCAGTTCGCGTCGGGGGACATCTTTTCCGAGATTCAAAACGGATCGAGCAAGGCCGGAAATGTCTGCCAGCAGCGAGCAAGGCCGGAAATACATGAGTGTGCTTTCCGGTACCATCGGCCTGAACCCGGTTCGGATCGAGTTTCGTTAAAAAATAATCCCGCGCCTCGGCTCGGTAAATGTTACAATAATCCCGGCGCGAACTGGTTAAAATCCGTCTTAAAAAAAAATGGAATTTTGTTTGACACTTTAAATGCCGCTATAGGGCAGGTTAATACCTCTTCTCTCCCGCTGGTCACGCCATGGTCACGTCACAGGTCGTAATACGTTATCTTGCAGGTGCACTGGTCTGCACGGCTGGGTGTGGCGCGCTATTCATGGGCGGCTGGCTGATCAAGCGTTTTCGCCTCAAAGTCAGGGGCATGCTCAAGTTCATCATGTTGATCGTCGTTGCCAATACCGTGTTTCTGTTCGCAATATTCCTCACGTGCCCAGAGATACCAATGGCAGGCGTGTACCAACACTACGGGAATAACAGGTAAGCGAAGCCGCATCAATTAAAGGTGGTATACACCATTGGTAACTGCTTGAATTACCATGAATGGGTGGATTTAGGGGGTTATATTTCATAGTAAATATCGTTTAACTGACCTGTCCGAAGTTTTACAATCATTGTTGCTGAGAAAAGCAAGAAAAACGACTTTCGTTTTCAACCGGTATCGGGCAGTTTTTCTTATGTTGTTTTTGTTTTTTCGCGATCGCCGGCCGGCGATAATGAATTTTGGTTTATACAATTCAATTTTTTGGAACAATTACAGGATATCTAGGGCAATCGTTTTGCTGGATGCCTACAATCATTACTTACTTTCAAAAAAGTAAGATATTTCTTAATAATTCGATAGTAATTTTTTTTCGATATCTGCAAATGGTGTATAATACCAGGGTTGTAGTCGAGTCCCTGCAAGTCCTTTCACAAGTCCTTTCGTGAAGCCAGTCACAAGTCCCTTTATAAAGGCAGTCACAAGTAACTAGATGAACAATGACAAAGGAATGCCTTTGTCAAAGCTGATTTGAATAGCTTGTGATTTGAATTGGAACTGAAGGACTTGTGATGGACTTGCAGATACTTACAGGGACTTGCAGGGACTTGTGATGGACTCGACTACATCCCTGTATAATACTACCTTCGCTTGTATGGGTCTCCCAATAATGGCCGCCTTGAAGCCTGGTTTCAGGAATCGTCGGTAAAACTTTTCCGATCGACTCGGAGGTATAGTTTGCGTTGTTGGCGATTCTGCATGAAATGTTTTTATATGTCTGCGTTTTACTTTGCGTTTCTGGTCGCGATACTGGAAACTATAGGCATTGCTTGTGCTTGTGCTTGTGCTTGTGCTTGTGCTTGTGCTTGTGCTTGTGCTTGTGCTTGTGCTTGTGCTTGTGCTTGTGCTTGTGCTTGTGCTTCTGCATGTGCTTCTGCTTGTGCTTCTGCTTGTGCTTCTGCTTGTGCTTCTGCTTGTGCTTCTGCTTGTGCTTGTGCTTGTGCTTGTGCTTCTGCTTCTGCTTCTGCTTGTGCTTCTGCTTGTGCTTCTGCTTCTGCTTCTGCTTCTGCTTCTGCTTCTGCTTCTTCTTCTGCTTCTGCTTCTGTTGTGTCGGCATCACAGCCAAAGAGCCGTATTCCGCCAACTGAGGCAATAAGTGTTGACGACGTCATAGTGACACTTTAGACCAGTTGGATGCAACAGTTATCAGTTACAACTCGTCTCGGGAATATAAATCTCTTGCATGACACCCTCCTATAATTAGATACATGTTTGTTCCACAGAGATATTTTGGCATCTATTAATAATTAATTAATAAAAGAAAACAATTAAGGCCCAGTGTTACTGACCAGAATTATATACGCTGAATAAATATGTAGTTGAAAAACCTAAACGATCGGCGCTGCGAAGTCGGTATCTTGACTCGTTTTTAAGGCTATAGCTAGTGTCAGTGTCAAATTTGGTCCAAATAAACTTTCTTTGGTGGATACTTTGTTAACATTCCAAACAGTTGCCATATCATTTACCTTTTCATTTTAGTTTAGACAACAACGTACAACCTGCACAAACAATATAGGTGAACTTGTTTTTCCTCTTGATAGCGCTGTATCGGTCGTGCGCCTGGACGACCAATGTAACGACGGGTGTCGCTGCTCGACCTCGCCCTACGCACCAGTCTGCGGCAGCAATGACGTCATGTATTTCTCGCCGTGTTTCGCTGGATGCCAAAGCCAAGAAGTCGGGGTACTATACCAAACTTTAACGCACCCTAACTTTTTCCTTTACAAGTTCCCCATGACTGTGTATTGTTTGTAAATCTACAGTTCACACGTGGCTTAGGGTTAGTGTGGAAATTCCTTTGTATTCGTTATGTTGTAGTTAAGAAAACCCGACGAAAATACTCATTTTCATTGGCACCTAGGCTAGTTTTATCCTCCAAAGTCCTTCTTGAGGGTGAAACCTTATTTGGACGTGGCCAAGTTATTAATATACGTTTTTCTAATTTCCATATAAAAGATCAATATTGAAATAATTTCTTTGACAACAATTCTTAGAACGGGACAGTGTATGTCGACTGCGCGTGCGTGTCGGTCTACAAATACTCAACCGAACCGACGGCTGTTCCCGGTCGATGTGGCACCTTCTGCACGCAGACGTACATTTTTCTTGTGTTTCTGTTCTTCATCATAACCACCTCATTCTTGGATCAAGTCGCATCAGTGAACACGATTCTAAGGTAGGCCCAGGGGCCAATTTCATAGAGCTGCTAAGCACACAAATTTGCTTAGCACAAAAAAGTCTTGCTCATTAAAAACAGGTTACCAGACAAAATTCTACGTGTTTTTCATGCTATAAAGCAAAAAACAGCTGATTATTAATCCAAAACAATAAAGATCACGTGAAAATTTGGTCTGTAACCTTGTTTTTGCCAAAGACAAATTGTCATGCTAAGCAAATTTTTGTGCTTAGCAGCTCTATGAAATTGGCCCCAGATGTGTGCTCCGCCTAGACAGTAAACCGAAGCTTAGAACACTAAACCAGGTTCAACTTACTGGGTGAACTGCAAACTAATCAGAACTGTATTTATAAACAATTATTGATATTATAAATCGTTATGTAGTGAAGTGGGATTTTTGTCGGAAGCGCAGCGAGTGTTCTCTAAAGGCACTGCATTTGCATTCACTATACAGTTTACCGGTTAATATTTTTATTTAAAAGTAGGATACACCATTGGTAATTGCTTGAATTATCATGAATGGGTAGATTTGGGGGGTTGTATTTCATAGTAAATATCATTTAACTGACCTGTCCAAAGTTTTACAATCATGGATGCCGAGAAAAGCATGAAAAACAGCATTGGGCAGTTATTCTTATGTTATCTCTGTTTTTTTCGCGATCGCCGTCCAGCGATAGCGAATTTTTTTTTATAAATTATTTTGAAATAATTACAGGATATCTAGCGCAATTATTTTGCTGGATGCCTAGGAATCATTATTTACTTTCAAATGAGTAAGATATTTCTTAATAATTCGGTAGTAAATATTTTCGATATCTGCAAATGGTGTATACTACCTTTAAATGCTTGAAAAATGAATAGGCTTCGCAAAAGTCAGGAGAAGTTGACTATTTCGGACACCGTTTTTCTTTGTTTGTAATCAAAGATGCATTCCTGACGGCCAGCAGGCGTTCGGCCTAGGTATATACGGATTCATTGTGCGAGCATTCGGTAAGTATTCAGAGTAAAATAAACGAGATGTTTCAACTTACTTTGGGCCACCTTTGAGCGACCAAAATTTGGCCAGGTTGCTTAATGGTCGCCTAAACCCAGAAAATCCTGTTTCTATGTAACTGCTCCAGCGATACTTGTGCCTCCCTTGAACCACCAAAAAATGCAATTTTCGGCCATTTTAATGGCGATCTACGAGCGCGACCGTTGAGCGACCACTGTGCCTCCGCTCTGCAATTAACCACGGCAGTGCTTGAACCTCCCTTCTGCCTCTTTTGAGCCACCTTCGAGCCACCACCTTCTCGGCGACCTTTGTGCGACTGTTTTGAACATGTTCAAATATTGACGGCGACCATGGCGTCCATGTAGATGTCTGAACCTCCTGTTAACCACCTTCGAACGACCTAGGCAATCATTCTGCCTCCAAGTTAAGCCTCCAACGTTGACCTGACAAATTGTATGGTCTCTGTGCTACCCTCTTGCATAAGCACTCCATTTGAATTAAAAAACCTAATAGTCTCACAGAAAAAGAAAGAAAATTCCCCATAACCCAGTATTACACGACCTTCGTTTTAATGTCCTTCCCATGTGACCGAGAATCGTTCTAATAATTAAAAAAACAAAAAACAAAAAAAAACAACGTAAGCAACATGTATGATTACGCTACTTCCCAATAAACACAAATACAAGGAGAGCACAAAATGTCGCCATCCTGTGTAAAAAGGGGCTTTAAGTCGGCAACATATCCTATTGGATATCCTATAGAATACATTCCCGTTGTGGCTCGTTTCAGGTTCCCTTCCTGGCCCGATCATCTTTGGTAGCATTATCGATGCCACCTGTACCCTTTGGAACGAAGGGGAGGGAGGCCAGAGAGGCCAGTGCTGGTTCCACGACCGCACCAATCTATCTTTGTACACCATCATCTTCGCCGTCTTGCTCAAGTCCATCGAGCTGGTCTTTATATTTATCGCTTACAAGATGTACCGACCACCGAGCGACGACAATACCGAGACCGCGGTAGAGGACGTGGAGGAATAGTCTTTTTGTATACGTGTATGTTTGTTCCCTCGTGCATAATTCATTGGAGAAAATGAGCGATTTACGATAAAGTGCGCCACCAAGAGTTTGTCGTACCAGATATAGAAAGATGTATGTTTATTTCTTGGTCAATTCGCTCTAATTGAAATACAAAGGCAAATGTTTTGTGGTCGGAGCGCCGACTCATTTCTTGAATATAGTTCTTTAGCAACCCAAGTGTGATAGGCTTGGAATCATGATCAAGAATAGCAAAGAATTGCGGGTAATATTGTGTGTGACTAAACAAAAAAACTGTCCTTCGTGGCTCTGATCCTCGAAAGAGTGTAAACGAATCTGTTGGATTGGTTTTCACTCATGTTGGAGTTGGTTTCACTCTGAAAAACTATATTTTACAAATTTTTTAGTGGTTTTTATAAGAGACTTGCACTCTTTTTAAGAGTGAGGTTTTTCCACACGTTTAAATTTAGAGAGTAGATTTTTCGCAGAGTCGGTAAGTTTGTTTTACTTATTCTAATTAATCCTGATAATATTATACCCTAAATAATAGTAAATTGAATTAGATGGGACAATTATTGGTTAAAGTATAAATATGTAAACAGTTTTTAATAATTGTGCATATGGGGTTTGAACTATGTAAATAAACTACACGAGGATACAATATTTTTGTTTTTCTTTGAACAAGATAACTGGAATTGTTTTTGATGTTAATTGGGACACCTAAGGGTTTTCTTAATTAGTTAAGTGACATTGATAATCTAATCTTCTGGCTCTTTTGATTGTTTATAGGCTACATGTACATGATTTGATTTTATTGATTTCCATGTTTTATGTTTTTACCAAAATAGACAAATGCAATAATTTTAAATAAACTAATTAACCAGAATATAAAAACTTTATAATTCAGACGTAAATAATAAATTGAATTCAATTCAATTTCTTTTTAAAGATAAGATTGCGAAATCGCGCGCGTTAAACTGAGAAGAAAAAAAAGACATCGATTAGGACTCGAGCTCAGGCGATGGAACCCCGCAGACGAGGAGCCTAAACCACTCGGTCATTCGACTAAAAGTCGAGATTCTTTCAAATCGATGTGACTTAAAAGGTTTGGAAGCTGGACTAATAGCTCTATCCTACACGTAGTACAGCAACGCGTGTACCCGTGTATAATAGACTACGTGCGTTTGTATGCGGTAATTATGACACTGCACTAATTTTGATCCCGTGATTTGACGATAAATTACAGAAAAACTATGCATAGACAATTTAAGATATTTACAAATCGTATAAACCTATCCCTGATCTAGTAGTTGTGAAAGTCCCAGGGTTGCACCGAAATGGTTTTGGAAATTACAGGTCAATTTGCAAGCGGGGTGTGTTGGCTCTGATGTGTCACTCCATAAGACATTTTTAATGTGGTGGTGGAGTTCCTTGACTTTTGGCGTGAAAATGAGCAAGACATTTTTGTGCTAAGCACAATTTTGTGCTTACATGTTTTATGAAATTGGCCCCTGGTATAGATCGAGGGTAATTAAAATGTCAGAATAGCTAGCATATATACCCCTGGGTGTCTGTATGACTAACCCACGTCACTGCGAAAACAAATTCAAATTCACCATTTTTTGAAATAAATCATACGAGACGTCAACATGATTTGATGACGGATGGTACTCTGTTGTAATAATAATGATGTGCTTGACTGCTTTTAAACAAGTATGTTTAAATCCGGTTGTTTGTTTTGGGTCTTCATAAGCCTCTGCTCTGATTCTGAAAAGCATCGGGTATCTCAACCAACATATTTTATAAGATGGATTTGCGTCGGGGTGGTGTAAAAGTTTAGCTTCTAATAACAGTATCTGGAGACAGCACTATGTTTGCCATGTTTATAAAAAATACACCGTTGATCATGATGGGCAAAATCTCGATATTAAACTGACATCAATTTGACGTACTGAATTAATATATATATAACCTCAGCGTGCTTAAAGGGAAACTCCACCCATAGTTTATAATTGCATAATGTTCAAGAGTGTCAATTGCCATTGTGACTTGATTTTTATTACATTTTTATCGGTTTCGGTTATCATATAAAACAGAGATTTTCTCGCACTGCGCTTACCGTCATGCGAGCTGCCATTTTGTTCTGGTTTATCGGTACATCCGAGATATTGTGACGTAGTGTCTGCACCATCAGTACGCGAAGCCCGATCGATGCGGCCCTGCACGCGCAAGGAAAGCAAGTGAACCCTTTGTGTACGGCATAGTGTATACACAATGTGTACTGTACATGTGAAAGTGGGCTCACGATCATACGGAGAAGGACCTGATGCCATAATTACTAGCTCACAGATTTTCTATTCTTCTCAGAAAATACAAAAATAAACGATAGTTTGTGGTGCGTCAAGTCGATATTCTGCTCAGAAATGCAATACATGTACTCGCAATAGTCAAGTCAAGGTGGGATACCAGTGCGAACAACAGGCAATAAAGCGATATGCATTGAGGTGCAGACACTACGTTATAATTTCCCGGGCGAGGCAGGAAATTTGAACAAGATGGCCGCGCCCTTGTACTCCTGAATGGCAAGAAATCGTGAATATAATACGCGTGTGTGTCGTTCTCGATAACAAATCAAAACGAATTTTTTTCGGAGTTAGTATGTTACCATATATTCTTTTAGACTAGGTAAAATATTATTGAGCCTCGAATTTCCCTTTAACGCCCGTCCTTGACAGTATCCTCTATATATTTTCCTAGATTACTCTCGTTGTTATTGCCTAATTGCCCATAAAAGCCATTAGTTGCTGTGTCCATTTGCGAGGACAAAAAACAATTATGAAAAAGATGTCTTTTTTAACGGATGACTGACAGAAAGAATTAGTGCTGTCGTCAGCTAATCATCCTCTCACGGGATATTATTATGTTGGTACACTTATATATTGTCACTGAGGGCTTTATGTTTTATAATAACGACCAAGGATCCCATATTGTGTTTCCCTTTGTTTTTGTACTACAACCTCATAGTATGTAGAAACTATAACCTCATAACCCCATAGACTTAACGTGTACACTTTAACCAGGGATGTTGTCGAGTCCATCATAAGTCCCTGCAAGTCCCTTGCAAGTCCATGTATAAGTCCCTGCAAGTCTATCACAAGTCCTTCAGTTCCGATTCAAATCACAAGCTATTCAAATCAGCTTTGACAAAAGCATTCCTTTGTCATTGTTCATCCAGTTACTTGTGACTGCCTTTATGAAAGGACTTGTGACTGGCTTCACGAAAGGACTTGTGAACGGACTTGCAGGGACTCGACTACAACCCTGGCTGTACGTAGGTCACTATGTTTTTCCTAGTCAAATTGGTATCTTTGTGGAGTATTTTTAATTTAAGGGGGAAAAGAGACCTAAAATCTAAGTGTTGTACAGTGATCAATGCAACTACTGAATAATTTTGACTCACCCACCTACGGAACAAAAATTCGCAGCCGGCAGACCGGGACGGTGTGCAGTGAATTTTCTGTAACGCAGAGCGTATACGTCGTGCACAAAATCGCCGTTTGCCGGCCGTGCTAAATTGTCCCAGGATGCAACGCGCAGCATTGCATGATTGATAAGAACATAAATTAATGGTAAAGGCTTTCTGTTTTGTTTTACAAAATGCTGAGCTCGGGCTCAAATTGGCCAAACCAATTTGGCGGTAGATGACAGGCAGAGCAAACATGACCCGTCGCTACATACGCTAATTACAAAAGAGTAGCGGTATGGGCGTTTCAATTCACCGTCCAAGCCTAACAAATAAAACCAACAGCGATGTTATTAACGCAGTTGCCTTTCTAGCGGCGGCAGTTCGCATTGTAACCCTTTTCGGAACAGCGGTTGTGGAGTTTTACCAAACTGAATTGTTGGCCGTTTTTATAGCGCTCGCTATGGGGGGTGTCATCGAAAATAGGCACAGGCGCAATGTGACGTTGACAGTAACGCTCTTTCAACTCTTGGTAATTTCAGGTAAGATATTTAGATACTTTTGTCTTAAATTGTAACATTTTAAAGAAAAAAACCCACCTTTTTGTTGGAGCTTACTGTATACTTTGTGGATAGAGGGTTATGAATTCACTTGTTTTAAACGGCATCAAGTTACTTATTTTGTAGGGGAATTTAAATTACAAAGACCTCTAATTAGTGTAGCTTTGGAAAAAAACTACTTTTGTTTATTCTTTATATAAACTATTTTCTGGAATAGGCCCTACATTAAAAACTAATCGAGATTGGTACTTTTGTGTGAAAGGTTTCTCAAAACAGTTTTACAATTATATCGTCGTTAGAGCGGAATTAACACCTGACTCATTCGTTTTAGATCAGTCAGTAATCTTCTCAAATAAATTGATTCTGAAAACTTCACATCTGTCTTAAAATCCAACAATCCTTTTGTTTGTGTGCTCTTGCACCACATAACGATCGAGGGTCGAGACACAAAAGAGCACAAAGGGAACAAAAGCCCCTCGGTCGACGGTATGAATGGCAAAATTCGGTCCTCGATCGTCGAGGAATAAAGGAAAACACAATATCAATCCTCGATCGTTATGTGGTTCACGACTGTATAATCGTGAGTGTGTAAACACCAACAATCGTGGACGTCGGACAAAATAATTTGGGGGCAAACAGTGGGTCCACGATCGACAGAAGGTCCACGATTCCAACTTACCGTGTACAAATCCTAGAGAGTTCTTCCGAAAAAGTTAAGAGTACTAACAAAAGAGGGATCACGGGAGGGCAATGAGGGATCCACGATAGAAGATGTATATGTCACATCACGCCAGTTCTTCATCTCCTTCATTGGTTACCAGTTGTATATCGTATTCAGTTTAAAATTTTGATTTTAACATTTAAATGTTTATATGGAACAGCTCCGGAGTATCTCTGTGACCTGGTGTCTGTTATTCGTCAAAACAGATATAGTCTTCGTTCAATGAATAGTGTGTTACTGACTCCGGGGAGTGCCAAATGTAAAGTTTCACTAGGTGATTGTGCTTTTCAGACAGCTGCCCCTAAACTATGGAACAAACTTTCAGTTCACATTAGGAATCTTAGGAGTCTAGATAAGTTTAAAACTGAAGTTAAAACATATCTTTTTAAACTAGCTTTTGATTTTGAATCATGATTCTCATTTTTAACTAAGTAATAGTATGGTGTAGTTAATTTTGTTTTATGTATAATGTACAGCGCACATGAACATATTTTTATGGAATGCGCGCTATATAAATGTAATTATATTTACAATGAGCACCTTCGGGGGACATTTTAGCGTATTTTTTAGATGGTTGGGAGACATTGGACTTAGGGAGACATTTTAGTGTCTCCCTAATTCCCCAGCTACCTTAAAACACGATATTTTTGGTTTTTTTATATTTTTGATTGATTTAGTGGGGTCCAAAATGCTTAAATATGAAATTTAGTAAAAAAAGCTCTAGGTTAAAACGGGTTAGGTTACAATAAAGAATGAAAAATGCTCTGTACGTCTCTATGGAGATGTCTCCCAAATGCCCCATTTTCGGTTATTATTATTATTATTACTAAAAACCACATTTTTCACTCATTGAAACCCAACTTTCTCCGTTCAATATTCAGGGATATGTTCCGTTAGTGTTGCACAAGCTTCGACGACACAGGCAGTGCCAGCGGCATACGCTACGATAGGTATATTGACTTTGTATTTTACTTGAGCATTATTCTTTATTATTCTGTAAGTGCATATTGCGAGGGACAATACAATTTAACTTCAGTTATTCCTGTGTCTTAAACCGCAGAAGCAATGTAATATACACGTCTGCGCCAATACTGTGGCAGTTATTATCATACCATGCAGGCCCGAAATTGTTTAAAACAATAATAATAATAATAATAAACAAATAGGGCTGTAACTACGAAAGCTGTTTAAGCCATTAGATGCGTATAAATTAGTAGTCACTGTTTAAACCTGGTGTCTAACTTCAAACAAGTACTAAAAAGCTTGCTTTAGGTTAGCCGCGTTTAAATGACCATTAAATGACCATTGTGTTTATAACAAACATTATCCACGTCTATATACTACATTCGCATAAAGATAAACAGCTTTCGTAGTTACAGCCCATAGAGTCTGATTTGTATCTACTTGTTGCAAATGAAGGGTTTTACAGCAGACGGTTTTACGGCAGATACAATTTAGAGAAAAAGAAGTTATTCATTATGTAAAGTTCGTGACAAAAAAAATTGACTTAGGCCGTGTCCGAAACGGGCTTCTAGAGCTACGGCTACGTCTATTGTCAGCCTGCTCACGTGTATTTGTAACGGGCGAACACCTAGGACAATAGCCGTAGACAAGAGATTCGGATGCGGCCTTAAACTGGGACGGTGATGGGAATTATTTGTTTAAACTTCTGTGATAACTTGTAATCCCTTTTGCTCGCAGGTTCCGTTGACGTGTGTTCAAGTGCTCCGTGCCAAAGCGGCGGCACCTGTACTCCAGGCATCGGTACCTATACCTGTCGTTGTACCGACGGGTACTTCGGGGCGAACTGTCAACGTAAGCAGATTTCCAACGACTTTACAACATGCATGTAATATATATACACAATATTTGTCCCACTAAAGTCGCCCAAGGTTTGATGGGAATGTTGTAATAATGGACGTGGTCACTCGTGTCTGCGTCAACCTAGCTGAATGTATTCCTCCCAAAGAAAAGTAGAACTGGATTTTCATTAACTTGAATGTTGCAAAATGAAAGCAATGAAAGAGTCGGTGATAAATTTAGTGATTTATAATATTAGTGATACTTTCCTAAACGTCTGTTATAAATTGGGATAGTTGTCTTTTGCCTGCAGATTTTGATTACGTTTGTCAATCTTCTCCATGTTTCAATGGCGGCACTTGTACTTCACACGACGGTATATTTTATACCTGTCAGTGTACCAACGTGTACACCGGGGTGCACTGTGAAGGTAAGCAGATTTGCAACGACTTTACAACATAATTTATATACACAATATCTTCCCCACCAAAGTTGCCCAAGGTTTAATGATAATGGACGTGGTCATGTCTGCATCAACCTAGCTGAATGTAATCCTCTCAAAGAAAAGTATCGAACTTGTAAAATTGTAAACAAAAATAAAAATAATTAACAAAATAGAGTTTGATTTGTATCTATACTTGTTACAGATGATAGGGTTTTACAGCAGACGGTTTTTACGGCAGATACAATTTGGAGAAAAAGAATCTGTTATTCATATGTAAAGTTCGTGACAACAAAAGTTGACTTAAACTGGGACGGTGATGGGAATAATTTTCCAAAGTTTTGTGATAACTTGTTATGCCTTTTGCTCGCAGGTTCAGTTGACGCGTGTTCACATGCTCCGTGCGAAAACGGCGGCACCTGTACTCCAAGCGACAGTACATATACCTGTCATTGTATCAACGGGTACACCGGGGCGAACTGTGAACGTAAGCAGATTTGCAACGACTTTAAAACATAACATACACAACATTTGTCCCACCAAAGTCGCCCAAGGTTTGATGGTAATGTTGTAATAATGGACGTGTCTGCGTCAACCTAGCTGAATGTATTCCTCCCAAAGAAAAGTAGAACTTCATTTTCATTAACTTGAATGTTGCAAAATGAAAGAGTCGGTGAAAAATGTCGGGATTTAAAATATTAGTGACGCGCGACGGGTGACGCACGACGGGCGACGGGCGACGTTTAAAAATAATTTTTTGGAGTTCTATTTCAAATTACACTTCAAATTAGGCTTGAGCGTTATTTGTCATGTATTTTTGCAGAAATCGATGAGTGTATGGGTTCCCCCTGCGCCAACGACGCTATATGCGTTGACAAGTTGAACGCCTTCGAGTGCGTATGTAGCCAAGAAACAACGGGACTACTCTGCAATTATCGTAATATAATTTCCTTTTTTATTGAGACAGATTTCAAGTTAGAAGTCAAACTGGTGTCATATGAAAATAATTAGACACTTGTAAAATCTGGTTTATATTGCCTTTGACTTTAACCTTTACACGTGACCAGTTATCATATTGACCTATCGCGGTATAGCGGCGATAACGCAGCTTATGAAATTTTATCCAATCAAATAATTATTACAATTCGACGCAGACGCGCTTTGAGAACTTTGAGTCAAACAAAAAATACTGCACAAAATTCCATAGGGTTGTCTGAGGGGCGTGGCTACGTGCTGTGCTAGTAAGCGATAGGTCACTTGTGTCTCCATTCATTTAAGAACAATACAATAAATACATGTACAACCAATAAGCCCAATGACGTCACACTCTGTTTGCGTGTGCGCTTTTCTATAGGACTACGAAACCATCGCCCCATAAGAACTTAAAACGCTATAGTTCGTGAATTGCCATTACGACCGAGGATCCCCTATTGTGTTTTCCTTTATTCCTTTACTGTAACCTAACCCCATTGAGTGGCGCTTACCGGAGCGATCGAGGACAAAGAAACCGTCCTTCGAGGATCTTTTGTTCCCTTTGTTTTTTTTTTGTGTTTCGATCCTCGATCGCAAAAGGAAACAAGAGCACGTGTACTCAAAGTGTGACGTCATCAATATCCGCAAAAAGGGCAAATTAGCCTGATGTAGTTGTACAATACTTAAATCAATAGTGATGCAGGTTCACGAGTAATGTTGGAATATCATTTAAAATTACCTTACATTTTTTTTTATTAAATTTTTTATTGCAGTTAAGTTTTAAAAAAATGCTTCATTAAACGTGACGTTTCTAATGTATGTATTACCCAGAAAATGTCGTGATGCACCTTCGGCGCACCGTTCCTGATCATGTTTTGTTTGAATATTTGATTTATCAGTTAACCCGTTTGAGGCTTGTCCGGAGAGCATTAGTATCGCCCTACCCCCGGGTGAGAAACATGCATACGTCACTTGGGCCGAGCCCCGATTACGAGCTTCATTCAGCTGGGAGTCGGTGATTGCTCCGTACGCAAATAGGGCTTCATTCGCAGTCGGGCGTCACAATATGGAGTACGGGTATAATAGTACACGCCTTGTGCAAGGGTGTGCTTTCAATGTCACCGTCACTGGAAACACAGGTAAAATCAAAATATGTCCACCTTTTACACAAACCTGAAACCTTTTGTGGACTTGGCCAATTTCACACAAGGTTTCCCCTCTTTGATAAAGAACGCTAGAGGTAAAACGGGTTAGAGTTACATATAGAAAAGTTGAAGAGGAACATCCTAGGGTATAACAGTCACAAATGTGGATTAAAAAAAAACTTCATGGTGTGAGAAATATTAGTATTTGGTTAAATTTGATCCATGGTTTTTAACTATACACGAATACAGATCTACTTTGCAAATCTGGTAATTAATGTGCCTTTCCATTCGGCAGAACCTTTTGTGCAGAGCTGCCCCCGTGGTTTCCAAGTCGACCTGCCGTCGGGTCAGATCGCAGCTTACGTCACGTGGTCTGAACCGCAGGTGATTGGCGCCAGCTACAGTCACGTGGTTCGAGTTTTCAACTCCGCGAACCATACGGTGAAACCCGGTACTCTGCTGTCGGCTGGTAACCACACGTTCACGTACAAGTTTTGGCAGAACGTCTCCGGCTCCAATCCCATTTGGCAATCTCTGTGTTCTTTCAAAGTCAACGTCAGGCGCTCTAAAAACGGTGAGCCTAATGTGACACCTGGGGTGCGTTCCGCTCAAGCGAACGTTGCCAACGTTGGCCAACGTTAGCGTTGTTCGCGCGAGTGGAACGCAATGTTTGCCAATTATGTTGGCAAACGTTAGCGAAAACGGCGAACGACATTTCGAGCTGTTCGCTGTTGACCAGTGACGTATTTTAAAGATGGCGGAGAAGTTAGCAGCCGACGGTTTTCTTTTTACGGTTTTGATTTACGTTTCATACTTTTCGTTATAAATGCTAGATTGTTTTGAGCAGTTATAGGGATCTTTTGAAGAGAAATAATGAGTTGGACAAAAAGCAACCAACCAAACGATGTCACTGTCACTGGGCGCCGCCATTTTGAAAACGTAGTTTTTCCGTTCCACTTCAACTAACGCAAACTCAAAACGTTGGCGAACGTTCGCGCAAACAGTTCGCGTAAGTGGAACGCAGCCCAGTTTAATCTCTGCCATAGTGTTCACTTCGACAAGATTTGTTTTCGTTCGATGTAAACCAGTGTAAACCTTGTTAGCATAGCCTAAGGAAATTAGAAATGTGTGGAATGTTTTCAAATGAGCGCTGCTATTAACATTTTATTTGAAATGTGTAAAAAATGTTCTGTTTGGTCTTATAATAGTAAAAAAATAATATTACTTTATGTCAACTGATTTTGTTCCTGTTTCTTAATAATTTTGTATAAATAAATATACTTGACACTTTTTTTTTTTTTTTTGTTCACCATTTTTCTTTTTCTCAAAACTTTTTCTCTTCTCAAAGTGACACAATCTTTTGATAACCATTTCTACTGTTCAAGTACGGAAATCGTAGTCGTCGGTGGTGTGTTGTGTGTTGCCATTCTTGCGGCTGCTACGTTTGGACTGATGTACATCAGGTAAGCCTACGTTTACCAAAGAAGCAGTGTATATTTATTCATTAGCTAAACAGCCCTTCCATAATAGGTGCCTTTCCAGTCCTTTTGTCCGCTTACTACCTAAATGGACCAAAACAGAATAGAAACACCGCTCAAAACTAAAACTTATTATGCTGATTTTACAGGATCTCCAAAAATGACAGGATTATAGTTTTGATATCATGGTAATGATGATCACGATGACGAATAATCTTGCCAAGAATACGTCAGATATACGGTTCACATGAGCTTTCCCTGTGAAGGAAATACACAATTCTAGAAGTGTCTATTCTTGCATTTACAACAGGACCAAACGAAAGCTGTCCCGCGCTGGTTCACGTTCAATGGCCCCCTTGGACACCGTGCCGCCCATTCCCAAGACAATCAACAACATCAGCAATGAGGTGTCTAGGTACAAGACCAACACCAAGCAGCTCCCGCCCGTACCGCCGCCCAAGCCTGGTCTGGTACCCGAAGACAACACGTACGAGGCTTTGGACAACTATGGCTACCTGTGTCTTGAGTTACAACAAAATAATAGGGACGGTTACCAGTTACCTAGAGCCGTGTACGAAATACCTAAAAGGGCCAATGAGTACTAAGAACGCCAACAAAATCGATGGTATAAAAATGTACATATGTGTACTCGCTTAAAACTAAAGTGTTGAATTAACATTATAAGTGTGCGGCCAGTGACTACTCTTTGAAAATTGGAATTCTATACATAAAACTGATGAACTAAACACTCAATGTGTTGAATTCATTAGTTTAATGGTTGAAATCCCAACTTTTAAAGAGTAGTCACTGACCGCACACTTATAATGTTGATTCAACACTTTAGTTTTAAGCGTGATTTGAGCTAAAACAAGTCTCGTTTATTAAAGCAGTTTAGTTGACCTAACTTTACTTAAATAAAACGCCTTGCACACTTTGCAATTGTATTGTCTGTTGTCAACTTTGTATGTAAATAGTTTAATCAATCGAACATAAAAATAATGTTGCTGCTTTGAGTAAGCTGGTTTTTTGGGGGGTTTTTTGCGGTAGAAGATTTAAGGCAACAATGTGAACAAAGAGAAAAACGTAAATTATGTAAATGGAAATAAAAATTATGTAAAAAGTTAGAGAAAAACGTAAATTATTCAACTCTTTATATAATGCTTTTTGTCAAAACGTAGTTTGTGAACGTTCACTATATACCACTGTTAATTCAAACTCCATTACTAAAATCTTTATTCTAAAACAGTACTTGAAAAATATAACATAGAAATCTGTGATTTATATTGAAGTTATATAGATATAGAATGATATGTCAATTGATTAATATAATAGTTCTTTGAACATTATTAAATTTAGGCAAATTTTGAGATTTTTTTTGTGAGCTTCGCATTAGAGAAATTCAGCAAATTAA
The DNA here is from genome assembly GCA_037893245.1 of Crossaster papposus. Taxonomy (NCBI): domain Eukaryota; kingdom Metazoa; phylum Echinodermata; class Asteroidea; order Velatida; family Solasteridae; genus Crossaster; species Crossaster papposus. Next base: position 20,671 of record JBAIAA010001383.1, read on the forward strand.
ATGCATACAATTCAAACTGTAATGAGATAAAATTACACTGTCTGAATAAAAAACAGTAGTATACAGTATAAGCTCGACTTCGTTGGTTCTGGTAATAGTTAATTTGTTTTTTTTGTAGTATTTTTATACTCTTCAAATGTCACCAAGAACACCCCCCCCCCCCCTCCCCCCTCCCCTTTTCCTGATTTCCGCCCCTGCTGGATATACGCCACTAAAAAACTTAAAAGAGGAAGTGAATTTACGACTACCAACAATGGGTTGGTTTCGGAGCTTAGTTATAATGCGTACAAAATGTGTTCTGCATGATGGCTTGAAATTCACACGAAGTTTGTGTGTTTGGCGTCGTTTTGCCCGGCCGATGATGTGAAGAAAAAATCCCGTAATATTGTGTCTAGCGTTAATGCTTTTAAGCATGATTAGTTTTCGTTTACGTGTTATGGTTAGTCAATAGTTTATAAAAATGACACAATAGATTAAAAAAAAATTAGGCAATACAAAATTCACTGGGTATATTGACCAAATTCACAGACGGCTGCGCCCTGTGACGCGCGCTAACTGGGGTGACAGCACTATTTTCTCGATTATTGGTTTTGTATTGCGACGGTGCAACCATCAGCCGCCTCGGGCAAGATCTGTACGTGTTGGTATTGGCAACTATATACATGAATTATGTTTGGGCGATCGACGTAGGCTACATCAAAACATGACTGAAACCTCTACGGTAATGCTACACTTTGTTCAAACCAAACGACGCCAACATCATGTCTAATGCTGATTTAAACTCGACCATGGCTGAGAGTTTTGAAGATGAAAATCTAACCATAGACTCCATCACCGAAGCACCTCCTGCGCTTCACCCGTACGGTGTTTTGGTGTTTACAGCCTGTGTGTGGATCATCGTAGCTGTGTTGGGTATAATAGGCAACACTATGGTGATCCTAGCGGCGATTCTTAGCAAGCACGTACGGACAACGACTAATGTCCTGGTAGTCAACCTGAGTGCTGCTGATCTGTGGACTTGCTTGTCTCTGCCTTGGTCAAGTGTGGCTTTGCTGAGTAAGGGTACCTGGCCTCTACCTAGCGTGGTCCCGTGCCAAATAGCGGCGTTCATGTGGCACACCGGTCTAGGAACCAGCGTGTACAGCCTGGCTTTGATTGCGTTCAATCGTCTTGTCAGGATAACTCGCCCACGGACCACCTACAATCGCATCTTCTCACCTCGCAAGATGGTCTTCTTTGTAGCTCTATCCTGGCTCATCCCAACCTTTGTTATCGTCTTTCCGCTTACGATTGGGGTGGGTGCCTTAGGCTACGATTTTAAATTCGAAACATGTACAGATGATGACTCACATCATCGCGCTCACGACTACAACCTGGCCCAAACCATCGGCTTCTACCCTATCCCCATGACTACTGTCATCATCAGCTATATCATCATCTACATTCATGTCAGGCGACACTTTAAAAAACAACTCTCCGTATCCCGGGCTGAGAACGAAGACACAGCCACTGACGTCGAAGGGCCCACTGCGACCACAATGACATCCGTGTCATCTACTTCAGCTGAGGTTATCGAGGATATGGAAAGCGAAAAACGTGAAGGTTCTGAAAGAAAGCGCACGGTCAGCCGTCAGCAGCTTCAGATTACTAAGCACCTCTTCTTGGTTTTCTGCGTGTTCACGTTCTGCATCTCGCCTTATTTCATCGCCCTCTTCTTTACCACCAGTGAAGTGTTCGCACTGTACGGCGCCACCATCTTGATTTGCAACAGCTGCGTCAACCCGATCATCTACGGGGTCAAGCACCCGCAGTTTAAAATGGTACTCCGGCCGATGTTGCGTTGTAAGTGGAGGAAGATACCCCAGCCGTCTAAGACACTGCAAGCGATCCTATCAATACGCCAGAGAAAAAACGAAACTTAAAAACAACCTGGTTACTAGCTTGGTGTATATACATGTATGTAATGACGATACTAAGCAGATATAATCACTAAGCAGCTATGCACTATAGGTACGTCACTGAAAATACATTTGCTTTTGTTATACATAATTGTCAGAAATTTAAACATTTGTTACACAACTGACCTTTTTAAAAAGCAGCCGCCGTTCAACAGAGACTGTGGTCGGGGCTTTATTACCCCTCACCAAAAAATAAATAAATAAACATGTTTAAGATATACGACTTCCTAATTGGTAGCGAGAGTTAGAAGGTGGTGTCGCGTCCAAAGAATCTAGCACCCCTTACCCTAACAAAAATATTGGCTCTAAAACCGCGCCTTTTTAACAGTGTGTTTACAATGCGTCAGACGAGATTTAGGTTATGTCGAATGAGATAAACTCGTAGATGTTTCTCCATTGTACTAACTTGATACGTGCGTGACTAGTGCTGTACCAATAAAATTACAAAATCCAAGAGCGATTGGTTTAACATTGGCTTAACATTGGACTTACTTGAGGTGAATAGGGACGATTTAATGGCAAGTGTTAAAGGGGTCGTATACGTTTGGTAATTGGAACCCACTGTTTGTTTCAATCCTATAGTTATACATGTAGATATATACCATAAAACTAACCTGTACAAATTTCATTTCAAAAGGTGGTAGCGATTTTGAGATATTGCCGAAAATCTGGAGCGGTTATGTCCACGCAGGAAGAATAATCTGCATTGGAATACACAGTCTGAGAAACGTCACTGCAGTAACGCTTCTCAGATTCAAATTTTTGGGGATAAAAAGTGATATCTTTTCCCATAACCGCAGTACTTCGAAGTGAAACAATTCTAAAAATGCATTATACTATCCAAAGCTGCTGTACTTCTTACCAAGTAAGTTTTGATTGCCATACATTTTTGGAGTAATTACCAAACGTACACGATCCTTTAAATATTATAATTCTAATTTTCCTTGAGGATCTCCGTTTTGCGCTGAATTGTAGCCGCTGTTTAATATACGCAGCGTTGAAGTTATCTTTTGTATACACAGAAACCAAGTAAACATAGCATGTAATTAACTAAAATCCGTCAAAAGGATTGATAGGCAGTATTTATTCGACTCTGTAAAACTCAACTGCTAATTGTTTCTTTTGATAAAAATGCTAACAATAGTAATCGACGCAGAGCTTTGACCATTTTATATAACAGTACTCCGTCAGTCAATAAAATGCGAGTAAAAACCAATTCAAGCAAGCTTGTATATGGTGGAAATATAATAAGGATGATTTTGTAAATTTGTAAGTGTACTCAGTGAGACTGTGATGTTGAACCCTTTTCCGTTGTTGATGTAAAACAAAGTATAATTGTGAGGGGTTCGGGCAAAATGAACTGGGCAAAGGGCATAGTGGAAAAAACAGCAAAATACCTAATGGTATAGTGATTTTTTTCAAATTTTCTGATTTATTGATATTTGTAATCTTTTTCTACTCACCATATTTCTAAATAAATAGTAAGGAAGTAATGGAATACATTTTTTTTTAAGAAAAAAACAATTGACATTTTTCCATATCACATGTATAAAACTCGAAACTTTAAAGTCCTTTTTCTCAATATTTTACTTTTGCGGCATGCTGATAAATGCAAACTTTAAACAACCATAGTTCGATTGAAGTGCAACAAACAGCTTTGTAAGAATACATTTATCCTCTTTTCTGACACCTGAGAACCCTCATTCCAACCTCTGCCCAGTTCCGCCTCATTTTGCCAGAACCCCTCTCAATTTTGCAAACAAGTGTTGTGTAAAAGTGTTTATTTTATAGTGCACAATGGTTGTACAGGAAACGGGCGTGTGCAAAATTTTATTGAAATTGGAGGATTTGGGATTGTACATTTGTGAAGGCAACAATTTAACTTCTTAGTAATTGTCAGAAACACCGGACGAACAAGCGCACTTCCAATACCCTGAGATTAAAACTACCTACACCAATAGATGGAGAAACGTTCTAGAAGAAAAATGATACAAATAATCGTGATTTGGGCTAGCAGTTAAGTTAGTTACAGACCCTATTTTGTGAAGTGAAGTCCTTTCGCACGGAGAAATAACTAAACTGTGTGGTTTCTCAATGCAAAAGGGCCCCTGACTGTGCGTCACAAAAATTGGTACATGTAGTAGGGTCTAGAATCTAGAGCTAAAGCTACTACCCCAATCGAGATATCTTGGTAGTTCTTACGATTTTCAATTTATTGGTATAGGTATTAGCCCCAGGGTAGTGGAAGTATGCCTGTCCGTTTTGTGTGGGCCACACTGTATATTAAGGAATGAAACATACGTTTATACTGGTGAAATAAATAAACTTTGGTATAATGGAAATGCTTGGGAACTGCTACATTTTTAAGCTTTAAATAAAGGAAATTATGGCAAGAACAAAGCTTAGTTGACCATTATGTGTACCATAAATCTAGTAGATGTTTACACTATATGTTAGTCCAGTCATCCCCACGTCGCTCAAAGCCAGAGCGTGCAATGCCACGGTTAACAATAACGATTCAGCACCTTTACTCTCCAACCCATCACAAGCCAGCTCAGCCATGTTAACCGAACCCATTATTAAGTTCCTAGGGGTGCATGTGACTAAATCAGTGAAAATGACTGCGCGCGAGCTCGTTAATATTTTGTGATCCCTCCGGTAATTTTGAATAAGAGGTCCCTGGGGCCTATACATTGGACTGATTGTAGAAATAATTGGGGAAATCAAGAATTGGTGACCCGTGGCTTCCAACTCAGGGGATTCCGTTCACAAAAAAAAGACCATCACGTGGGTCTATTTGGCATAGAGGCGGGGGGCTACATTGATAACTGGGCCCAGAGCTGGGCCACCAGTTTAGGGGTGGTTTGTGTGGAGGGAGTATAAAAAAAAATCATTCGGTCAACCTCCATAAATTTGAAAAGAAAATTGTTCTAGGAGTCTTAGGCCGCATCCGAATCAATCTCTTGTCTACGGCTATTGTCTAGGTGTTCGCCCATTACAAATACACGTGAGCAGGCTGACAATAGACGTAGCCGTAGCTCTAGAAGCCCGTTTCGGACACGGCCTAAATCTTTGATTTCCAGTCAAAAAAATATGGCCACTCTACTCATGAGCGTCACCAGGCGGCGCTCTTTCTTTCAATTTTTGTGTTGGTTACAATGAGCGCCGTATTTAGTGTAGTGGAACCCACTGACCTCAACACCTGGACGGATCATTGTCCATATTCTGCTGTGCTAACACTTGAAGTCGGCGCGAACTGGAAGTGCAACATGGCGTCACTGCTGTGAGCCAATGAAATGTCCAGTTGTAGAGGTCAGTGGATTTACCAACCAACTGAACTCTACACCTGGACATTTCATTGGCTCACAGCAGTGACGCCATGTTGCACTTCTCTGCATGCCGACTTCAAAATGAAACAATGGATGATCTGTCCATGTATAGAGGTCAGTGAGTGGAACCACTGACCTCTCAGTGAGTGGAACCCTAGCCCCGCCCACAGCAACAAAACAATTGGTGGCGCGCTGCTGTTTTACCAGCTCAACCATTTGATCTGGCTCCCTTATTCTGTCTACACGTTAAACAAACTGATGTACATGTATCATTAATAGATATGTCGGGAACCAGTCTCGAATTTGAGGTCTTTTCAATCTAACAGGTGCAAATCCGACGGGACGGTCGGAAAAACCTGTCTAAAAATCCAGCAACATCCAGCCCAGATTGACACTTGCAGACTTCAAACATCATGTTTAATATTGTGCCAAAGTTTATCTTGCTGTTGATGCTGGTTTTACCAGCTACGGTGCTGCTGTCAAGTCGTGGTAAGTGATATGTTGGATCTATTTCGCAGCATATTGAAACCATTGAGGATTTTGGATAGTGCTACGTGGACAATTTATGCTTTACGCATGAAGCCAGGTAGGATTAGGAAACCTCCTTGCTAGATAGGCCCCTACTTCCAAAAATGTAATTGTAAGGCCCCATGTGCCTTGCAACGAATGTCAATTAAGGACCCCGTAACTCAATGGGGTTTGAAGTATGCTTTTTTATTTGGGCTAGAATTCCACTTTCTTAAACAAAATATCTCCTAAAAAAAGGCTAGCTATGCCGATCTAGTCTAGTATCACTAGTAGTACAGGTTTTTTGTGACTTTTGTACCCGTACACAGTCACAGGTATTTTTGAGAGAAATTGAGAAATGTCTTACTCATTTGAAAGTAAATAATGATTTTAGGCATCCAGCAAAATGATTGCTCTAGATATCTTGTAATTATTCCGAAAAATATGATTTTATAAAGAAAAATTCGTGATCGCCGTCGGTGTCTGGCTGAAAACAAAGGCTGTTTTTCGTGCTTTTCTCGGCATCAATGACTGTAAAACTTTGGACAACTCAGTAAAACGGTATTTACGATAGAATACAACCCCTCAAATCTACCCATTTATGATAATTCGAGCAATAAGGTTGTTTCACGTTCCGCGGCCATCTTGGATTCAGCGCAAAAAGGGGTACGCAACTTACCCGGATGATAGCGTGTTTATATGGGTGATCCCCTCTACAACATGTAGTAGGCCTACAGAGGGCGCTCTACTGAGCATGCGCAATTGGAACGTGAAACAACCTTATTGCCAACATGGTGTATCCTACCTTTAAGGTTTCAAGTCCAAGGGAAATAATTGGGGAAGGGGAAAAATGGGACGCTTTTTTCCCTTTAAAAAATCCTCTGAGGAATGAAGTTCAACGCAAGTCCCCTAATTCAAATTGGATAAGAGGATACAATCATGATAGTGATACGCATTTTTAGGAAGATACATACAAATCTTGAGACATTCAAGCACTATGAGCACTATGACGGTAATGTGCAGCATCTTGTCGATATGTTCTTGTACATTTAGGCCACGTAAAAAAAAATAACATGTTGATCGTCCCCGCCCGCTCTGATTTTGGACGCCGCACCAATTTTTTTGTTATTTGTTATTACCAAAAAAAAATAAAAAGCAAAAAAAAAAAAAATTTGCAGATAGTCTGCATTAAAATAACTTTGGAATAACAATATGTATCAAAATGGACACAGAAACACACATTGCCATCGCTGCATAATTTTTGTATATATGCACTACATACAGTATACGCATCACTTTTGTATGTATATGCACACAAGGGACCACGGTCTATTTGTGTCGCTTGCTATTCACTAGTCATTCAAGCTGTAAAATACTGTTTGTGATAATTGGCAACTTGCTTGACAAGTGAACAGTGTGATATTATAAAATCATTTGTTGATCTACATTGCACCTTAATAACTTAAAACGGCACCATAAAAACCATCTTTAAATATGTTATGACGACCATCTTGGAAGACACTTAATACTAATCGGTGTAGCGGTTCGCGTTATTTTTTTTCAGGAGCTGGGTGGTGCGTGAATGTATATTCATAAGAAAAAGCAATGACAACTCATATATATACGTTAAAGAACTATAAAGAATTATAAAGAACGGCTTCCTCAACCAACTCGCCAATAGCATAGTTGGTAAAGAGGAGAGCTATAGATTGAAAGATGTGCGGTTCGAATCCGACTCATTAACGTTTGTTTTTTCTTCAACACTGTTATTATGGGTTATTTTAATCATTGAACAAGGCTGAAGGGAAAACCGGGTTAGGATACATAAGTTTCTTGAAAAATACAACAAAAACCGCTACACTGGTTAGTTTATAGTGACTTCCCCATCTTAGACATGGCGGCCATCTTTGAAAAAATAACATTTTTTAAAAAGTCCAGACGATCAACATGTTATTTTTGTTACTTGGCCTTAATTCTAAACGGTTTTTACCGACCTACAAAATGCCTTTACCTAGATGCAAGCTGTAACTCTGTGCCGTTTTTTTAACCCAATATTTGGAAACATTGCAGCCTCGTCGGTCGCCAGTGCCGAAGAAGACCGGGTTGAAGATGCCTTGGAAGGAGAGGACATAGAAGATGAAGATGACGAGGAAGATGATGAAGACGGGCGGATTGAGACAGAGTATGAAGGTGTATTGGGCGGAGAAGACAAGACGGCTGCAGCCAAGGCGGGAGATGAGGAGGAAGAAGAGGAAGAGGTTGAGCATCTTAAGGCAGCAGAGGATGTGGAGACTACGCTGCTGTTCACCAAGAATGCCGATAAAGGTTGGTGGTGGTTGCAGCCTGCTGTACCCAGTACTTAGTCTCTGTTTGCATTTCAGAAACTGCAATAATTGTTTTCCACGAACTTAGGAATGGCAATGAGGTTTCAATTAAAGGTAGGATACACCATTGGTAATTGCTTGAATTATCATGAATGTGTAGATTAGTAGGGTTGTATTTTATAGTAAATATCATTTAAAGGGATCGTATACGTTTGGTAATTACTCCAAAAATGTATGGCAATAAAAACTTAATTGGTAAGAAGTACAGCAGCTTTGAATAGTATAATGCATTTTTAGAAACATTTCACTTTGAAGTACTGCGGTTATGGGAAAAGATATCACTTTTTATCCCCAAAAATTTGAATCTGAGAAGCGTTACTGCAGCTTATATCAAAATCGCTACCACCTTTTGAATTTTTACAGGTTAGTTTTATGGTATATATCTATAACTATATAGGAATGAAACAAACAGTGGGTTCCAATTACCAAACGTATACGATCCCTTTAACTGACCTGTCCAAAGTTTTGCAATCATGGATGCCGAGAAAAGCACGAAAAACTGCGTTCGTTTTTAACCGACGTCGAGCAGTTATTCTTGTGTTATTTTTGTTTTTTTCGCGATCGCCGGCCGACGATCGCGAATTTGTCTTTATAAAATTCTATTTTTCGGAATAATTACAGGATATCTAGCGCAATCATTTTGCTGGATGCCTAGAATTATTATTTACTTTTAAATGAGTAAGATATTTCCTAATAATAGTAAATATTTTTGATATCTGCAAATGGTGTATCCTACCTTTAACTAATGCCATCTTGCATATGATACTCCTAACATTGCTGCTATCCTGGAGAGGGTGGGTTTCAAGAATGCTCGGTTTGTTGCCTACCTGCCCACTTCTGATGCTGGTTTCTGCATGGGTGGTGATGGTGATGGGGTGGCCTTAGCCTTAGGGTGATTGACAGGATTAGCCTTTGTTTACCTCCACAACTGTTTTAACAAACCTTACAGAGACCCCAATTGAAATTTGTTTGCCCAATATACCTCACTTGGGACAAATTGTTTGAGCCCAGTATCTTTCTCCCGCCTGTCAAAGTGAGAAAAAAAATCATCTAGTTTAACAGTTGAAGTGCATAAATAGCAACAGCATTTTTATTTTACCAAAAATTACATTTTTCAGAAATACCTGTGAACAAACTGATCCAGATCCTTGTCGGTTTTACCAACAATGGCAAACAGAACTACCTGGTAGAGAACATCCATGCCTCGCTGCGTTACCCCCAGGATTTCTCCTACTACATCCAGAACGTGAGTAGCTTGGATTCATCCACAGGTGTACTGACTATAAGATGACAGGTGGAAATGTTTTCCCAAAGCACAGATAGCGTGCAAACCCCTGTTTGCATACAGTTCTGTTTATCATTCCAATTGTTGGAGTTCAGTTATGGAGAATGTGTGTTACAGAATTTGCTTAACTCTTTTGTTCCAAAACTAAAAAAGAGTTTATTTGACCTCCAAGAAAGTAAAAAAACTGATACCAAAACAGTAAAACAAAAATTACTATAATCTAGGCAACGAAATGAAAAATATAATTTGGTAAATTGAAATATATGTTTTTTTTGTTTTTTTTGTTTTTTTTATATTAGTTGGAGAAAACATAAATCAAAATTTTTAAGAGCACAGCATTTGCAACTTTTCAAATTTTCCTCTTGACATACATTTAGAGGAAATAATGGAACATTGACAAACATGTTTGCCTAACATAACAAATAGAACCTACAGAGAAAACATATATACATGTAGTATCTTGGCGCTACTTTCAGACCTGCCAACGAGTACGATTTTGCCGTATTTCGAATAGGAATTTGTTAAAAATACGACTGTACGACGTTCTGAAAAGTTTTTGTGATCCCAAAGGTTGGCTGGGGTGTACTTCAGTGGTTGTGTACAAAGTTTATAGAGAGTCGACAATTTTTTTTAATTCTTGACAGAATTTGAAAAGTTTCTCAGTCCCAGATTTATGTCAACATTTTTGCACCGATTGAGCTTCATTGAGATAAAATGTGAGGGGTTCTGGCAGAATGAGACAGAACTGGGCAGAAATTGAATTGAGGATTCTTAAATATCAGAAAAGAGGATAAAAATCTCCTTACAATGCCGTTTCTTCGGACATTCCATTAACAGGTTATGGTTGTTTAAAGTTTGCATTTACCAACAGGTAACAAAAGTAAAATATTGAGAAAAATATCTTTGAAGTTTCGAGTTTTGTACATGTTACATGTACATGGACAAGTGTCAATTGTTTTTTCCTTAAAAACACTGTTATACCACTACTTTCTTGCTCTTTCTTTAGAAATATGGTTAACAGACATAACAAAGATTACAAATATCAATAAATCTGAAAATTGGAGAAAAAAAATTACTACCATTCACTTATCTGCATTTTTCTCTTCGATAGCCTGTGCCCCAGTTTTGACTCATTTTGCCAGAACACCTCACAAAATAATATGAAGAAAAACGAAAACAGTGTCAGGTTGCAACATTCTTTCCCCTATTGCTTTAAATGGGTCAACAATTCACACATACCGTAATTTCCTGCGGACAAGGCGCTCGGCAGTTAAGTCGCAGGTCCCTAAAATCACCCAAAAAAATTTAAAACGTCAACAGATAAAGCGCACCGCCGAATAAGGCGCATGCTTGAACGCACCCAAAAGAACACCAGGCGCCACCGGTGTAGGTACATCGCCAGAAAGGGGTCATTTTGTTGCCTTAGAACGATCCCACTATTCCAAGCTTGAAATAAACCGTAACCCCATGGGCTGGTCACATGTGTAGAGCCATGAAGAAAAGACAAGTAAATTGATACCAACCTTCATCCATCGCATGCGTCTTTTTCCAAAAGAAATAAGGTTCAATGAACTAACCCTTTGATTCTTCACACAAAGACCGTCACTTTGAACTCAAGCGACATCATATACGGCGCACCGAAAGATAAGGCGCGGCGATGTTTTTGTGGTCTAGAAAGTCAGATAAGCCGCGTCTTTACCGCACGAAATTACGGTACATGACATAATCCTGGCTCTCCAAGAAAAAACTAATGATGTCCTGTGATGTGCTAGGCAAGGCATTTGGGCTGAGCTACGCACCATTTGTTTGAGGCGCAGGGCCGTGTTATCGGTCTCGGTGTTCACGGCGTTTCGATCACATCGGGAGTTTTTCCCACCGTGGTCGGTGCTCGTGATGCATTGATTCTGGTCGCATTGATCCCTTTAATGGAATCACCCTGCGTTTTTGACGATGGCATTGCGATGATCTCAAACCCGCCATTCTGAGGACAAACCGCGACTGTTACGATCCCAAAACCTTGTAAATCTAATTCTAACGTCGGGTTTTGCAAAAGTAGGCAGGATACACAATACGTTTTAGCCAATAATAATAGCCATTAACCTTAATCCTTACCATTAACCTTAACCCTTTCAATACCGCATTGTTTTATGGGGTCACACTGCCCTGTACCGCATTCTTTCACACAACGCACTGTTTTATGCAACTTGCAGCGTTTACTATTTGTAAACCTCAATTTTCCATTTGAAGACTTCGTTTTACCGAAAATCATTGTGTATATTATTTGTAGGCAATGAAATGGTCTTTCATATCTGTTAGTTGTTATACAAATAGAACAAAATGTAGTTATATAAAAATACACCAGCGACACCAGCTACCCAAGGCCCGGCGCGTCAAACGGCACCCCGTCCACCACCGGCACCCCGTCCACCACCGGCACCCCGTCCACGGCTGGCCGTTGTAGTAGCACTATGACCAGGCATATCAAAGTCAAACGACGACGTAGACATGGAAGAAACTTCACTAGATTCATTGGAATCCTCACTAAGTTCCTCTTCAGAACTTTCCAAATCTATATCGGAGTCACTATCAGCAAATAACTATGCTAGTATTTCCGCGTTACGATCAGCCATAATGGTGATATTTTGTCCAACAAAAACAGAAGAAGATTTGCTGCGTGTGTTTTCCTCGGAAAATCGTAATGGAAACCCCACACGCGTTATACACCATTGTAAAGCTAGCTCAATTGACTTCCTGACTATATAAAATTCAACAACAGAGGGCAGCAAACGAAAATAATGCAGCTTCTCAAAAACAGAGGCACTCTGTTGTCGAGTAAACTCGACATTGGTACGGAAGCACACTGCGTTGCGCTGTCGAGTAAACTCGACATTGGTATTGATAGAGTTAATCCCTACCATTAACCTTAATCCCTACCATTAACCTTAATCCCTAGTTCCTTTTGGCTATCCTCAATCTTACCAAATCCTCAAATTGCCACCATGTACAAATTGATGTTCTTTCTCAATCCTCCAAAATCAGACGTTATTTCATGAATTTGTTCGTTAGAGGTGTGTGACCATTGCCTCAATCCTTCAAAATCCTCCACCTACCATTGTAATGGGTTGCGGAGGTGACATTCAGAAGCAGTGCGACTGATGTCAAGCATAATGCATTTCTCAATTGTGCGCGACTGATTATAAACAAGTAAAACAACGCAGGGAACAACCTAGGAACTAGACATAAAGCATCCTTTTAACTCAACTGACAATTTGTTGACCCCAGGGGCCAATTTCATAGAGCTGCTAAGCACAACAATTTGCTTAGCATGACAATTCGTCCTTTGCAAAAACAAGGTTACAGACCATATTTTCACGTGATCTTTATTGTTTTCGATTGATAATCAGCTTTTTTTTTGCTTAGCATGAAAAACACGTAGAATTTTGGCTGGTAACCTGTTTTTAATCAGCAAGACTTTTTTGTGCTAAGCAAATTGTTTTGCTTAGCACTAGCAGCTCTATGAAATTGGGCCCAGGCAGTTTGGGATGATCTTTGTAGGATTGAGGAGGGTTAGGGTTAATACAACTGTTCAAACTTGTGGGTTAGGGTTAATACAACTGTTCAAACTTGTGTCCTCCTCCCCCCTCCCCCCCACCTTCACAGTTCACGTTAAGAGAATACAACGCAGTCGTGGAGCCAGGCAAGGAGGCTACCTTGGAGTACATATTTCAGGCCAGCGAGTCCCTGGCGCTCCGTCCGTTTGGCTTTGTCATGGAACTAAACTACAAAGATGCCGTGAGTATAGACAATGTGCTCTCTGACGTCCTCTGTTTACCTATCTATTGAAATGTGCCTGGTGGTAGTGCTGAAACTGATCCCGCAGGTTCGGTTCGGTTCGGAAGTACATGTACACTGTATATATATTGAAAAACATCGAAGAACTATAATCATATTGATATAGTATGGATAGTACAGCTAAAAATGCGTAGAAATCTTTCCGACGTCACTGTGTAAATGAGTACTCAAGATGAATGAATTACATTAAACACGAGACTTAATAAATGAGAGGAACAACTTTAACTCAACGTTAATGCACGAGGTGAAACAAGATGTCAGCGCTCATGTTTAGGAGTAATGTCGCAGGTCATATCGCCTTTGAATTATGTGACCTTTGAATTATGTGACCTTTTAAATTATGTGACCTTTTGAATTATGTGACCTTTTGAATTATGTGACCCTTTGAATTATGTGACCCTTTGAATTATGTGACCTTTGAATTATGTGACCTTTAAATTATGTGACCTTTGAATTATGTGACCTTTGAATTATGTGACCTTTGAATTATGTGACCTTTGAATTATGTGACCTTTGAATTATGTGACCTTTGAATTATGTGACCTTTAAATTATGTGACCTTTGAATTATGTGACCTTTGAATTATGTGACCTTTGAATTATGTGACCTTTGATGTCACTTTTAAACAATTTGGAAGGCAGAATTATTGTGATTCTGGACACTAGATCCAAATTGTTCAACTCGACTGTCATAAAGCTCAAAACAAGGCAAGATTAACATTTTTTCCCCAAAACTGTCCTAAATCCTCCAATTTAAATATGATTTTCCACACACTCTAGGCAGTTGGGGTTAATAAAGAAATAATAATCTGTATGGATTAAAGAAAGATGATATTCCCATTGTAATTTATTTGGGGGCCGAACAGGAAGGAAACACATTCATGGATGCAGTCTTCAACGACACGGTTCAATTTGTGGAGCAAGATGAAGGGCTGGATACAGAAACGTAAGTCAAAACCTAGCGGCCTCATTCTCTGCATGTACAATATTGCTGGGTTGTGCAAACAAGAGGGGTGCTCTTTGACCACTTCCTGGGTTTGGGCGAGTAGCCGAGTACGCACGACTAATTTTGTTCAGAATGTGCACAAACCGTAGCAACTTGGGGCAAGAGCCGGGTGTAGTCAGCAATGCATTCACATGTTCCTACAAGTGTTCTCCCTCCGCCTATTTGCAGAAAGCCACGGTACAGTGGTTTCGGCGTTCGACTCGTGTACGATGGCGAGTGGGTTCGAACCCTGCCAGGAACCTGATGTTTGTGCCCTTGGGCAAGACACTTAACTACACTTGCCTTTCTTCATCCAGGAGTTTAAAAAGATACTGCGAGGGTAGAGGCAAACTGTGTGCTGATATTGGCTGCCGCATGATCTTTTGGTCTTACAAATGCCCATCGTACTCCGTTTTATGTTCCTGTTGTATCTTTGACAGATTTTTCCTGTACGTGTTCCTGGTAGCTCTACTCATCTTATTGGCTGTTGGTGCCCAACAGCTGCTAGCTTCATACGGGGTAAGTCTAATCTTCATCCCTGTACTCGCAGTTTTCTCTAGCCCCTAAAAGGTAATATGTGACCTGTCATCACAAAATGAGCGTAAAGTCGGCAAAATAAAAAATTGAGATATGGGTATTTCTAAATCCTGTGAAAACGGAGCTTTCCAATGGTATATAACATGGAGGTTTGATACTCAATATTTTTTTTTATTTTTTTTTTTAGTCTGGAGTCTTAATAAAGAGATTATGAGAAAACGGACATATCTTGCGAGAAATTGTGTGAAAAGCATAGAAAGGCATAGTCAAAATTGTCTCAAAAACTAATTTTGTTTTTATCTGATTGTTCTGGAATTGATTGTTGGGGATTTAGTCTTAAAAAAACCCCCATATAATCTCAAAATCGACCACCTCTTCAAATTTTGACTTTGACTGGCCGTACTGGGAAATCACTCCGTGCGACTTTACGCTCATTTTGTGATGACAGGTCACTGTAATTTTGACTGTAATTTTCAGAAATGGAAAGATCTGGAAAAAGGATCGTAAAGTTCCATGTTGGAAATTTGGCAAAGCTTCTTACTTAATTCCACATACCGTGTCCAGTTGACCTGAACTTAATACTGGATGATATGCCATGAAGATCGTGTTGACCCTGTGGACTTTCACAAGATAAAGCTTATCTAGCCTAACGAGGTTTCATATTGATACTGTTTTGGGGGTCGTATTCATAGAAACATTCTCTGTACAGAAAATAATTTTGCAGCAGATTCATCATCCATTGATTTAATGGCCCGCTCAACGTTGAGAGGGTAAACATTTCATCAAAATGTGATTTTTAATTTTTTTGTCATGAATGACATTAATACCTACAGTTTCAGGTTTCTTTCAACGAAATGTTGATTTTGATAAATAAAGTGGCAAAAACGACCATTTTGTGTGCATCGTTCTGTTGTACATGTCGTACAACAGAGCCGGCTATTTCAAAGCCTGTTTTTTTCAGTTGTGTAATTTGAACTCCAAGGAAGTAATCAATACGTAAACACGGCTTATCTCCAAGATAAAAGAGGCTATGGAGCTCTACTATTTACCAAACGAAAGCTTACGCTGTGGGCTTTTCAACCATCTATATAACTAAGTTTCACTATTTTGCGACATAATACACCTTTTTGTAGAGCCGGTCACAAATGATAAATTTGTTATGGGTTACAGTGAATGTTGCAATGAAAATGACCAATATGTCTCAAAAGAAATGACAATTTGAAGAAAAAATTTAGGTTTTTTGTTAAAACGGGATTTTATATTTCTGCAGAAAAAGAGGAAAGCACCCAAGCCAGTAGTTGAGACGGGAACGCAGAATCACACGGATATCGACTACGACTGGATTCCTAAGGAGAGCATAGCAGCCAGTAAGTTGAAAATGAAATAGATGGCCCTGGACATAGAAAGAGAATTACTGGTTTTTTTTCAAACATTTGGAATTCTCCATGTCACTAATCAAAAAAGAATGTTGCCGAGCTTAGAAAACTGTAATGCGTACTTAGCCACCTCACCTGCTTCATGGGTGAACATCAGCTTTGAGATTATTTTTAACGAAACTCGACCCGAGGCGGGTTCAGGCCGATAGTCCCTGGAAGCACACCCACGCATTTCCGGCCTTGCTCGCTGCTGACGGATATTTCCGGCCTTGCTCGTGGCGTGTTTATGCGTCATCAGTTTTGAATTTGGGGAAAACTTTGCGTTTATATACGTCATCCGGCGCAAACCTTAATCTAATTAATTTTGGAGCATAGTACACGAAGAAGACATAAATCAAAACAATACAAAGCTTTGTTTGTCGGCGTTATAAAGGGGCAGGAGAATTTTGTTTACCTGTCTGGATACATGTATATGTACATATTTTGTAAAAAACATTTTACGTCGGTTACGGTTAACCGTTAACAGCAAAACATAATGGTACACGGATAATTTTGAAACCACAAACTTGCAGGCTTAGCCAAAATGGTGCTTACATGTATTTTTTATCTTCAACTTGTTCACATATTTTTTGTGCTTATTCAGCCTATTAGCATCTGCCTATATCGAGCCGTATTGCGACATTTTTAGTATCACGATTATCGACGCATCGGTGAATCGTTACACCCCTAACCCTTAGGTTATGGAATCAAATGTTTGCCTCATTTTTCAACCCCCTCCCCCTTCCACACCCCTGCAGAAAAGTCGCCGTCACCTCGCAAGTCTCCACGTCGGCGCTCTACCAAGAGAGGAACAGGATCTGGAGATGAGTGACGTAGACTCGTTGCTGCCTCACGCTGTCAACTTTTGTCACGTTTTTTCTTCTTTTTCTGATGGTTAATATATAATTGGGTATACAATACATTATCAGGCCACGTATGCAGGCATATCACTATGCAAATTATCTGAATTACATTTACCCCCCTTTTATTTTCCTTTATCTCCATGGGACTCGTCATATTTGTAATAGTAATAGTAATCGTGAAGTAAACATACAATACTGCAAATCCAATCCAATCCAATCTGCATTTGTAAAGCGCCATCAATATAGTTGCCTATTCCGAGGCGCTGCCAGGAACACCGGGGCAAAACCCCTCCTCTTAGCGATAAGTGTTACTGGGTTCTTTTACGTGTATTACACAACACACGGGACCTCCAGCTTTACGTCCCATCCGAAGGACGAAGCAATAGTGGTTTAATTGCCTTGCTTAAGGACACAGAAAACCGGGTTATTAACCGCCTGGCCACGACACCCCACCCCACCCCACCCCACCCCACCCCATGCAGATAGCATGCATGGTGTAAAACCATAACGCATCCAGATCCTACAGAATCCACCAGGAGGGTTTTGTAGGATTTAGGAAAAATAGAAACCAGTCAATAAGAAAGGGTGTTTTTTTTTTACCATTTTTGGGAGCCCAGGTGTGTAACCAAAGTACGTATGACTATTTTTACTCGGAATATGCACAGAGCCAATCACGTCTTAGCGCGATCGTCGGCCGTCGTTAGTAATATGTTGAAATGTCTTTCCCAGTGGTCTTCCCCGATTCTCTCTTTTTCTCGTTGAGATACCGCTTAAAGTTGAATGTTTAACCCGCTCGCGGATGGATTATTTTGACATTGACCAGGCCTAGTTTTGGGATTGTTTTTCCATGAACCTTAATTCGAGACGGCTTCAGGCCGGCATCTGTGGGTAGCACACCCTGATATTTCAACTCTCGCTCGCTGCGAGCCGATCGCTGAGAGGTATTTTCCAGCCTTGCTCACGACATGTTTATCAGTCATTTGGTTAAATTCCGGTCAAACTTGTACATGTATACACGTCCTCTGACACAAACTAGTTGAGCAAAATAAAAGTGATATTGCTTTTCTGCACAGAGTATTAAACAAGTTCTTAACGTAGCCTCAGGATTTGGGTTTTATAAGGAATAATTTGTTATCTTTGATAGAGTTGACTGATAATGAAGCCGATGGTTTTTTATCACTCAAAAGCAAAGTCCAACACGTTTTTTTTACTTACACTACACAAATAAACCACAAGGGAAACTGACTAGGTAAATCTGCATAAATTTCAAATTGAACAAAGAAATTGGCACTGCAGGACTCGAACCTGCGACCTTCGGAATACAGGACCGGCGCTCTACCAACTGAGCTATCTTGCCCTATGTTGGCGGTCTCCCAAATTGTCATCGTCTTTGTTCGAGGGCGCTAGTCATAAGTGTTAAACACTTGGATGGTTCTTCATAATTAAGTCCAACTTTTTCCCCTCCTCCTCCCCCTCGTTTTGTTTTAATCAGTTTCCATAAACCTTGCAATTCATTTTTCATTTGCGGTGAAACTTCAAGAATAAAATACACCTGAAAATTTTATAAACTTTGTCTGTTGTGTTTTTGATAGTTTTGGACCATTAATACACGTAGATATTTAAAAAAAAAATTAAAAAAAAAATTATTTTATGAAACGTTTTTTTTGGGGGTAAAAAGTAAGCATTTCATGATGTAAATTATTTTAGGATTAAATTAGGTCCAATACCATAACTATATGCATGTATATTGGCTGTACGTGTATGGTGGTGTAATACAGTGAAATATTGCATCATGCTTTTAAATAAGCCTGGAATGCAAAGTGTTGTTTTTTTAACCAGGGCTAAAGTTCAAAAGTTATGATCTGTCCAAGTTCTAAGGTTAAAATTGTCCTTTTGAGAGAAATTTTGTGATCCAATGTTTTTGTACGAGTTCTTAAAACACCAAGTGGTATGTATCAACAATGTGGCAAAAACCAAGTGTGGATGTGAATACAAATGCGTTATTAAAAGACTTCATTTATTAATATTTAAAGATTAGAAGTTGGTGGACAAAATGCGAATTTCTAAGTGAGATGTTGCTGTTTAAATAAGTACAATCGATAAAATCCTCGACTCAAAAATGTGTTGAGTAGGGTGTTGTTAAAATAAAATTAAAAAAAGATAAATCTTGCAAGTCATAATTTTCCATTTAGACAAATGATGTCTGCATATTTATAAATCACAATTTTGAACGATACTTCAACGAAAGTCCACAATATGACTTATTTTACTGTTTACAGTTGGGATTTTTGTGAGTGGTGGTAGTTTTTCTTGAATCGGAGAAAATGCGAGGTTTGGGTATACTTTGTGGTTAGTAGTTTGAGGTCAAGCATTGACTGTGTGTGGGGTGTCTGTTGGTGCATATAGCTAGGACCATGGTTGGTGTTAGTTGATGGTCGGCATATTTTGTACTCCCAGGGATGCAAATACTGTGCTGGATTGATGCTAGAGTTGTCAGACTTTTGATAAAACTTCATGCGAGTGTAAGTCATATTTTTCCAGTGCTGGTGTAGTGTGAAATTTGGTCTTGCATACAGCCTCACCTAAGTTGATGTATTTAAGACCGGGATGGGTCATATGTGAGTGTCAGAATCCATAAAGCACGAGATTTCAAAGGAGTCTGTATTTTATATGACACTGTCACAGTGGCCATCTTGAATTATCTCTCTCTATGGTATTGTGCCAAGGCTGAAAATAGACTGGTGCTTTTGATGTGATAACATAAAAGTGTAATTGTGTTCATCAGGAACCCATTCAAGATGGCTGCCAGTATGTGACTTAAAACACAGTACATGTACATGTATACAGTAAAACCAATGTTTTATCTTGTATAAACTCTACAAAACAATTAAACCAGTGTTGTAAATATGTGGCATACTCGACCCCATACATCTACATGTATACATGTATTTACCTTGAACTCGAATGAGGTTTTTTCATTTTCTTGTTGGTTTGTCATTGGATTTACTTTCACTTCAGAGTTATACGAATAGAAATTGTAATTTGTTTCAGTTGTCCTGAGGTTTACTTGAAATTTTTTTTTGTCTTCGGTTAAGTTTCGATGTTTTTTTGTTTAATGGGTGATGGAATCTACCTATTTCATTCTTTATTTTTCTATTAACTTTTGTTTCCGTTTCGCATCCGTTTGATATTCAACCTGAACCATGATGAGCAAAGTCATTATGGAATGAATTTGTAAAATCTAAACGGAGTTAGAATCAAGTTTTAAATAATAGCATTCCTTTCTAAATCTTATTGTAAACGTGTAAAAGAAAAATAAATTTTCTGGAGGTAATATCCAGACTTTAAATAACGGTATTTTTCTTGTTTAGCTGAATTGTTTTGGTCCTGTGCGCTTCCTTCAATAATAATAATATGTACACATTGTAAAGCATTCGTTTTACTCTCGTTTTGTTTCAAAGTACTGTACAAGTCACTAAAAGCTATAAAGCAGGGTTGATTTTAATCGATTTTTTATGGTGAAATATCGAGATTAAATAATATTTTAGTCAAGCTTTACCAAATCGAAGAAAACAAGGCAAATTGTGAAAATAAGTGAACCCATTTGCTGTATTTGACACGCCCCTGCTTCTGCCACACCTTTTTCGAGAAGAGGGGATGGGCTTTAAACTGGTGGCGATTTGCATGGCTTGCGTAACACGTCATGTGATGTCAACGTGGCCAAGTGCCAAGATCCATCAATGTTTTCGGCGGCCATTTTTCGCCTCCGTCGATGGGGAAATAATGACAAATATTTAACGCCTTTATAGAGCACGTTTACAATGGCATGATGATATCCTTTGAATAACGCAGCCGTACACTGAAATTACCAGGAACTAAGAACTGATAAGGGGATATATTTTTATCGCACAGATATTATCACCCCTCCGGTCAACAAAATAGAACATCCTGCTGAATATTCATATTAATCGCAGCAGTTCTCTGATTGGTCACCCAAACGAGCTGTCAATCATCTGCACAACGTAGCAATCTGATTGGCCCTTGGTGACGTCACGTATGTTGACAACTGGCCCGAGAACGTGCAGCAAGCTCATCATATCATCAGCGGACTGCCGTGCAGCGCAGCTGATCAAGATATTGCGAGAGGCTAGAGAGGTCGGTCGTTCATGCAACATAAATATCTCACAAAACATCAACAATGACAGAACCAGAAATGTCTGTGCCAGGAGCTATAAATCTAATAGAAAACCCCGGGGTTTCGAGCCAAGATGTCGTCGACTGCTCCGAACCCCCTCTGAAGAAATCGAAGACGGAGATGGTTGTGGAGACGGAGGAAATTCCGCAGGAAGAGGACTTGGAACAGAGGCTGAACGATATCCTTTGCTGCTCGGTTTGTCTCGACCTGCCCATCAATTTAGTGTACCAGGTGAGGGGCGTATACACATTCTATACAACTGTACATTTGCTGATATTTAACGGTCTGAATATACTAATTTTGCTGTGAAGCCTTCACTATAGGGACTGCTAGTACTAGCCTAGCGTGCACAACAAGCAGATGTTTTGTAAATTTAGGCATAATTGCCTAAATTTATCTTTATGGCCATCATGTGACCTTGTTTGGGATGGTCAGATAGTTGGCATCGTGCCAAATGTGTAAATACCGACCTTGACCCACTGCTCTTCATGCATGTCGTATTAATATGATTAGAATATTCACAGTTCACATTTTCATAAACTTGCTAAATGCTAATGCTATATTGTTAGTAACGACAAATGTCGTGCCAATCTGATATTTCCCATGACTTCAAATCTTAATACCATGATGATTCTATTTCTAGTATTGTATTTGTAATTAACACAGAATAACAAAACCATCCAGTTCGCGCAGGAGGACTTATATACACGCAAAGTTTTTCCCAGATTCAAAACAGATGACGCATAAACACGTCACGAGCAAGGCTGGAAATGTTGGTCAGCAGCAAGCAAGGCCGGAAAGGCGTGGGTTTGCTTCCCGGTACCATCGACCTGAACCCGCCTCCGATCCAGTTTCATTAAAAATAATCCCGCGCCTCAGCTCGGTGATGTTAAAATAATCCCGGCGCGAACTGGTTAAATTGTTGCTTGTCATATCATTATCATTAATAATAACTTCCTGGGTGGGTAAAACATTGAACTTGTAAGTTGTACTTGATCTTACTACTCGACCCCACAAAATCCTCCTAGTGGATTTGGACAATTTTAAGTACATTTTTTAAGTAGTTTTCTAACAAAATTTAAAATGTTTCTCATTCCCAGATCTATGTCTTTTGAACATTTTTGCAGTGACTGGGGATAAGGCCAAATAACAAAATACAAAATGGTCGTTTCCCGTTATCGAATACATGTACATCCCATATTGCTGCTGCATCAATTTTTTTTTCCAATTTTGTTAGAAAAAAGGATGAAGATCAGAACATTTTTATTCATATAATTTTCGTCCAGCGTTGTGGACAAACAATTCCCTCGTTCTTTTTCTGAAAAGTTAGGATGAGAAACTATTTTTTTGACCTATATCTGAGCCAATTTGAGAAAGTCTAACGCCAACGGTAATCCCTAAATATAACACTAAGCTATCTGACTAATAAACTTGTATAGCGAGATCAACCTGTCTGCATGCATTCATGCGTCCCTTCAAGTAACAGGAAATTCTTTGGGCAACAATTCACTGTTTTTGTGTGAGGCACAACTGTGGGTGATCAACAGCCCTAATCCTCCCACTTGACTTGCCAAGGCCAGAAAAGGGCGTGACTCCGAACTGCACTTTGGACAGATTCCGTTGCAGTAGTTTAATGGCCAGATTAAGTGTGGATGATACCCACAATTTACTTTTATACAACCTCAGCAATCGCTAATTCAGTTTTAATTCATATTCATAAAATATCTGAGATGGTTCAGCCATTCCTATTGGTCGAGAGCCTGTCCACGGGTGGTTTTAAACGGCCGATAAAACACCAATTTTCCAGTGCCACAATAAATTTGGACTCCTATGAAATCTGGTTCGTTTCACCTTTTTTGTTCACATTCTTGTTGCAACCAGCCAGAAAATATTGATTTCCTTATTCATAAATAACTGAGTTTATCAGTTAATTACCCATTCCTATTGTTTGAGAGCCTGTCACATCTGTGGTTTCAAATATCTGTTGTACTACTGGCTGTTTAGTTTTGTTAACTTAAATAATTTTTAAAAATTCTCATAATATCAATTTCTGGGAAATGGGCATTATCTACATTGTAGGGTTAAGGCCCGTGTGTAAATGGGCCTTTACGCAGAAGATGCATGTTGGGCGCGATTAGTAGATTTGCGCTTTCACTCATTCGCGCAGAAATGCACCTGCGCGATTGGGTAATCCCCGAATATACTTCTTGTGGAGCTGCGCCATTGGTCGATTGTGGAGGAGTGTTTTCTAAACGGGAAGTAAAGTCGGAGATTTCCTACTGGATCGACCGGTTGCGTATGTATGTAAGTGGAATTTCTGAGCGATCAAGTGATAGCACAAATCCACCAATCGGCGCGCCTAACATATTACGCATTGCATCATCCAAATGATGTACTCTTCTAATTAAAAGCCACACCTCCCCCCCCCCTCCCCCTCACACATACATGTACACCACATAACAGAAAAATCTCCATATTTCTTTTCCTGGTGGTGTCATTACGGTATGCTTGGAATGTTAACAACTGTACAGTACTTCCTGTGTTGAACACATAGGCTTTTACATAATGCACCACAGGTCCAGTGAATGAGCATTTTAATTGTTCTATTATTTCAAAGGCATTTGATTTCATTTGTTCTTCTCCATCGTTATTAATTTTCTTTTCAATATGTCAGAGAATAAACAAAGCCAAATCAGTGTTAATTTAAAATTTGAGCAGTCTAATTATTTTATGGAACTGATTCATGTTTAACTGCTCTGTAGAATTTCAAAAAAATTAAAATATAAAAAATTAATGTTATCATGTGAATGTCATTGTCAATATTGTTTAGTGGAAATCCCAAGAAAAAAACTGAAATCATAAAAAGATAATCCTTGTGTATCCGTAGTAATCAATAGTAATCAATGTCATGATCCTAATTATAATAATAAAATGCCAATTCATAATAATATTGACCCTGACCTACATTTGTACACATTTGCATTGCCCACTCGTACTCTATTGTCAGCCATAGCATGGTTATAATTAGTAAACTATTTTAATTCATGCAGTACGTACATTTTTAGGCAGTGGAGACATGGCTTTGTTCTCGTGTACAAAATGGTTAGAAAGTCGAGCACGTTTTTCAAAATGCTCCCATTTTAACCATAATTTTTTTCCTGGGTTGAAATTTTGACCCAATATACCCTATATTATACCCTAACCCAAACACTAACCCTAACCCACATCCTAATCCTATTTTTTGAGTAATTTAAGTAAAATCCAAAAATCTAATTCGTGAAATTCCCAATGGAGACCTATTCATCTATAGAAATTTACCCTCCGGAGACGTTTTGTCTCCATTGTACACATTGTGTTCATGTCTCCAGAGGCTACCGTTTTTCGCACCAGTACAGTACAGTACAGTACATACACATGTACATGTACAACAACTGTTATCTCTCTTTGTTGATAAATGTACATTTTTTGTGTCTATTTTGCAGAATTTAGTCATACACAAACGTGAATTAGGGTGTGATTATCAGTGCCATGCACTTTTTTAAAACATTCTCCTTCGTTTTGCACGACTTAAATGCCAAATAGTGTGTTTGAATATAAAACAGCAGAGGAAACAGAAATAACACAATCAACTACATGATATGAAATTAAAACAGTAAATCAGAAAATCCTTGAACTTGATGCGTCATCAATGGAAGAGTCACTGCACTGTAATAGCTGCTATAGTAATAATAGGCATCATCTGGGCATTGAAGGCTTGATCATCCGATGAAGGTGTCGGACACACTTCAGCTGCTGTGATTGCTAACACAATGGAGAACCATTCAATTGTTGAAACGATCGAGGCTTAGCCCCCACTTCTACGTGGTTAAATAATGTTGTGCAGATTTTCTATCCGAACCAAAACTGACCCGACCAAAGGTCAGGTCGACTTTAGGTCAGGTCGGGTCGGTTTTTCAACCATTTTAATCGGTTCGGGTGGGTTTTGCATTTGCGATTTTGGGGACGGGATGGGTCGGTTCAGCCATCTTGTACAAATAGGGAAATAACGCCCCCCCCCCCCTAAAAAATAAAAGGGTTTGTAAATTCACGTAGTATAATAATATTGCAGAGTCACTGTGCCTGTGTTCCTACTACCGCGTCATTCCCCCGCGCGATTGTACACAAGGTTTGCAATATCTACTGTACAAGTCCTTGCTGTGTTTTGCCCGCTTGTGAACACAAACCGTGCTTGTATTCGGTTCGTAAGTGACTTCATCATACGCGGCGTGTACCACATCATACGCGGCGTGTACCACTGACTACTGGCGCTCATTGCCCAAGTGTACAGTAGCGCATTAACTTCCGGTTCCAACAGTCCGTCCGCTCCCAACAGTCCGTCCGCTCCCAACAGTCCGTCCGCTCCCAACAGTCTGTCCTCTTCCAACAGTCTGTCCTCTTCCAACAGTCCGTCCTCTTCCAACAGTCCGTCCTCTTCCAACAGTCCGTCCTCTTCCAACAGTCCGTCCTCTTCCAACAGTCCGTCCTCTTCCAACAGTCCGTCCTCTTCCAACAGTCCGTCCTCTCCCAACAGTCCGTCCTCTCCCAACAGTCCGTCCGCTCCCAACAGTCCGTCCGCTCCCAACAGTCCGTCCTCTTCCAACAGTCCGTCCGCTTCCAACAGTCCGTCCGCTTCCAACAGTCCGTCCGCTTCCAACAGTCGGTCCGCTTCCAACAGTCCGTCCGCTTCCAACAGTCCGTCCGCTTCCAACAGTCCGTCCGCTTCCAACAGTCCGTCCGCTTCCAACAGTCCGTCCGCTTCCAACAGTCCGTCCGCTTCCAACAGTCCGTCCGCTTCCAACAGTCCGTCCGCTTCCAACAGTCCGTCCGCTTCCAACAGTCCGTCCGCTTCCAACAGTCCGTCCGCTTCCAACAGTCCGTCCGCTCCCAACAGTCCGTCTGCTCCCAACAGTCCGTCTGCTCCCAACAGTCCGTCTGCTCCCAACAGTCCGTCTGCTCCCAACAGTCCGTCCGCTTCCAACAGTCCGTCCGCTCCCAACAGTCCGTCCGCTCCCAACAGTCCGTCCGCTCCCAACAGTCCGTCCGCTCCCAACAGTCCGTCCGCTCCCAACAGTCCGTCCGCTCCCAACAGTCCGTCCGCTCCCAACAGTCCGTCCGCTCCCAACAGTCCGTCCGCTCCCAACAGTCCGTCCGCTCCCAACAGTCCGTCCGCTCCCAACAGTCCGTCCGCTCCCAACAGTCCGTCCGCTCCCAACAGTCCGTCCGCTCCCAACAGTCCGTCCGCTCCCAACAGTCCGTCCGCTCCCAACAGTCCGTCCGCTCCCAACAGTCCGTCCGCTCCCAACAGTCCGTCCGCTCCCAACAGTCCGTCCGCTCCCAACAGTCCGTCCGCTCCCAACAGTCCGTCCGCTCCCAACAGTCTGTCCGCTCCCAACAGTCTGTCCGCTCCCAACAGTCCGTCCGCTCCCAACAGTCCGTCCGCTCCCAACAGTCCGTCCGCTCCCAACAGTCCGTCCGCTCAAGTTGAAGTGACTAGAGAGCTAAGTTAGAGAGCTAAGTTGACTGATTATTCTTTGTATTTGGGTTTCTTCTCTGCAGTGTGTGAATGGACACCTGATGTGCGCTGGTTGCTTCACGCACGTCTTAGCCGACGCCCGACTGAAAGATGAACAGTCTACCTGTCCCAACTGCCGCTGCGAGATCGGCAAGACGTTGTGTAGCCGCAACCTAGCCGTGGAGAAGACGGTGAGCGAGTTGCCGGCGCTGTGCCCGCACTGCTCCTGCAAGCTGCCGCGTAATGTTCTCGAGCACCACCAGAGCTCCGAATGTCCGCAAAGGTACAGGGCCTTACGCCTGCTGTCAACGTGCTGCGGTCGCTCACCCCGACCGCACGCACAAGTCAGCAGCGTCGGGTGTAGACAGGCAGTAATGTAGGACCCCCTCCCCCTAAGTCGGCCCCTCCCCCTAGGGCTAGGCTAAGGCTAGGGTTCGGTTGTAGGGCGTAGGTTTAGGCCTAACTCTGTATACTTGTGTTATTCTTGCTCACCCAAGTTTGCTTAACCTCCACACAGGGGTATGTTAAAGCTTTGAGCTTGTCGCTGTTTTGATGGAGAAATAAAGCCGGTGGGTACGGTGAGTATAACTTTACAGGATTGGTAAGTCCTTACCCAGTCTCGTCACAGTTCCTTGGGGGTGTCTGTGCAGTATCAGGACATGCATGGCGGCAAATTTGTGCATATTTGTGTTATAACAAAACTTAAAAAATATCTTCCTGCCCAAAAGAGAAAAAATCTAGATAATTATTTGGTGATATTTTTAATTATTAGCAATGCTCTTAAAAAATCTCTGAATTTGCAAAAGTAAACAAATATTCAAAAATGAACAAAACATTTTAAAATTCCTGAATTAAAATAAATAAAAACCACATGACAAGTGCTAGTGGGGCCTAATTTGATGGCGCTGCTAAGCATATAATATAAACGGACCTCCATCTATTCTATGGAGTCTATAAACAGTAAACACAAGAAGAAGAAGTTGCTTAAAGAATTGACGTATCAATAGAAATCTCCATGCGCGCAGACTTTAGTACAACTACGCTGTGAAATTACTGCTTATAAAGGTAAGCAGATTTGTCTGCTACATGTATAGTAAGAACAACTTTCCTGCTAACTGTTATAAGCAGCGTCTTGAGCCCAGTTTGAAGTCGTTTTTAAAGAAGCATGGTTTACATGGTTAACGCGGATGACAATATTTTGTTCAAGAGTTCACCTTTAAATCCTGATCGATCGAAAGTAGACCGTTTTCCTTTTTCAAACATGGACGTGTATGTCTGTTGGCTAGGGTTGACCTCGCAAACTGCATTGCGAGCCCTAATACTCGTTTCCTGTCAGATCTTATACACAGACTAAAAAAAACAAGCGCTGGTATATCTCAGCAACAGACATTTCATGACTGGGAAAAAAATAAAAAAATAAAATGAAAATGTAACCTTAAAATTTCAATTATTTATTTAATTAAAAAATTTAGTCTGAAAAACAGCAAGCATTTAAAAAAAAAAAAAAAATGCAATTTCTTTTTTTTTCTTTTTTTTTCTTCGTAGAATTTTGAAAGAAAATTGATGATTGTTGGACGGATTGAAGGACTTTTGTGTGGTCAATTAACTCAATCTCTCTGAACAGAAAAAGCCACTTTGGATTGATAATGACATCGACTGTTGCATGGATACAAACCGATCGAGTGACTTGAATACAAATGTTAACTTCGCCTGTTTGGATAGAGTTGATGTTTAGAACTATGTTTAGAACTGTTCCGAACTATTTTTAGCAGACAGCACATGAGTAATTTCAGTCTGTGCCAAATAAATTAATCGATCATGTTGAATTAGTTTTGTTTTTATTGTGAATTGAGCATGTACACATGTATGCTGTACAGTGTACAAACAAAAGGATTTACGTTTGGAAATACATTTATCTGGTTGGGAAACGGGTTAAAAAATTTGGTCTAGTAATTCTCACGAAAAAAAAGAGAAATTCGATCAGTTGGGATCAAAACAAAAATTGTACTTTTTATCAGAAATATATGTATACTTTGTGTGCATGTACATGTATGCATCTATATTCTGTACAAGAAATTGAAAAAAATTATCAATTGTTTAAAATATTTGTTGGGGGGGTTATACACTTGATAACTAATTCAGAATTATTTAATGTCGAACCATGTATTAAAGCCATGTTGTACAACATTCAGTATACAGGAATTGAAACTGTTATGTTCACTTTGATAAAATTCGTCATGCACAGTTGTATGCGCATGTCGCCGGGAGTGTGTTCCAGACTGTGCAGTGCTTTACCAATGGACCGTGAAGAGACTGGGGACTGACATGTTGTGCCTTCGTATCTCAGTACCATCTGCAGATTTTTCATTCAAACTCTCCTGGGAAAATTAGCAATGTTGCAGAAGGGGTAAATGCAGTTTTGGATAAAGAGGAAACAAAGCCAAATTTCTTGTCACATTTATTATTAAGATGGATGATACAATGGCCACTTATTTTTCGCTAAAATGCACATCTAAAAAAATAAAATAATTGGTGGTCATTCTTTGCCAAATCACTCTATTTTCACTGAATTTTACATTTGTCTGACTGCAATGATTTTTTAAAGAAAAAAACAAACAAACAAAAGGAAAAAATCTATTTCATTTCAGGAAAAATGACAACATTCATGTTGACAAAACGTTAAAACATACAAAATTTCATAAAAAATATTTCAAGAAAGTTGTATACACGACTCTACATTTTCATCAGGTTGAGGCTAAGAATGGGCAAAAACAATTTGTTTTAACATTTAAAAAACTAATTTTGCAAAAGAAATTAGTCGGCCTTTTTTTTTTTTTTTTTTTTTTGCGCAGAGCAATAGATTATTCCCACAGAGCAAGAAATTGTACCTATTTCACTCAAATCTGGGATTTTGGTATAGAATGATCAACCATGTGGTCTGCTGCTAAATATGCAGTCGGTCTTGCCTTCATAATTAAAATGAATCTTTTGTTATTGTACGGTTATGAAATTGTGTATCTGACCAAACACTGTTTGATTTTCACAGTTTTTCTGCAGTTACGGTACAAAGTTGTACGTTTATAAACAGCAAATTCACTCTCCATATTTGGCGATGTACTGTACTCTGTGGTTTACCAGAGATCCTACATTCTTTTCCGATTGTTCATCCAAATCTATGCATGGGCATGACTGCTTCAGAACATACAAAAATATTGAAAGGAATGTAGGATTGTGACTGGTTGCTAGGTACTTTTGCCTTTATTTGTAAGCCAACTTTTTGAAAAGAAAAAAAATACAACGTACAACGCCAAACAGTGACTAGTCAAATAACAATTTCTCACTTGTGAAAAAAAAAATTATTTCCTATCAAATTCATATGCAACACTGCTTTTTCCTTTTTATTAGTATCAAATAGTCTGAAATGATGACTGAAATAAGAATTAGAAGATCTAACCCACCCAGTATTGTCAGGTGAAGAATTTTCCCTGAAATGAAAACTTGATTCAGACCAAAACTGAACCGAAATGGAATATATCTTTTGAACGTACTGAGATGTTTTAAGGTACAACATGCCAGTCTTATTAATTTTTGATAATGCCTGCTATTTTTGATAACAGACAGCCGTGGAATGACGCTGAGACATGCACACTTCAAGAAATTACAGACGACGCTGCCATTTTGGATTTTGATCACACAGTGCCATCCGAGATTAAACATGTTAAAATCACAATCTTGAATTATTGGAAACTCTTCATTATCGGAACAACTTCGACTAAATGAAATGACAAAAGCTCAGCTAAACTTTGATCACTAAAAGTGATATACGTGTACATGTTATATACCAAAATTCAAACTTGCGTGAAATTATTTTAATTTCTGTGGACTCCTTGACGGAGTTGTATTCGAGTCCCTGCAAGTCCTTGCACAAGTCCTTGCACAAGTCCTTGCACAAGTCCTTGCACAAGTCCTTGCACAAGTCCAGTCACAAGTCCAGTCACAAACAAGTCCAGTCACAAGTCCAGTCACAAGTCCAGTCATAAAGCCAGTCATAAGTAACTGGTTGAACAATGACAAAGGAATGCTTTTGTCCAAGCTCATTTGAATAGCTTGTGATTTGAATTGGAACTGAAGGATTTGCAGGGACTTGCAGGGACTTGCAGGGACTTGCAGGGACTTGCAGGGACTTGCAGGGACTTGCAGGGACTTGCAGGGACTTGCAGGGACTTGCAGGGACTTGCAGGGACTTGCAGGGACTTGCAGGGACTTGCAGGGACTTGCAGGGACTTGCAGGGACTTGCAGGGACTTGCAGGGACTTGTAATGAACTTGACTACATCCCATGCTTCTTGAAAGAATGTTCATGCACAACGTGCTCATATATCTTGACTCTGCGTTTGCTTGAAGATCAATTTGTTCTTCGGTCTAGTGGCACATGGAACACCGATGGATTATGCTTGATTACAGAGTCCATATACAGCAGAATCAACATTTTGAACATTTTTGCCAGTGTAAAAATTGGGAAATATGACGCATCCAAATTTAAAACTTGAAAGAACTCATTAAAAAAAAGTGGATTTTGAATTTTTTTTTTTTTATTTTCCCATTTTTTCCCCCCCATTTTACAAAGTTTAGCTGGGCTTTGACAAATTATTGTTCATAAATTGTTCATTTTATTTGTTAAAAGTGCTTTGATTTATATCCTGGATTTTACTTTCTATTTTATAATGTTCCTCTTCTAAATAAGCAGCAATTGCCGATAAAAGATGTAAAAATTGCCGTTGGATCATCGTAATAATAATAATACAAATAATAATATCTTAAATAATAAAAAAAGACAGATTTCAGGACTAAAATTGAGTGAATTGAACAAATTAAATTTGATTCCAAAATGACTGCGGAATATCCTTTTTATTACTTTTGATGCAATAATAATTATTTGAAGTCTTCACAAATTAGTTTCCGGCTAAATGGAAAAGCTCAAACACATTGAAGCGAAACTGAAATTTATGAACTGATTTTAGTCCTGAATTTAAAACAATCTACACATTTGCTCGTTAACTCATCAACACACATTCAGTGCCTCATTCCAGCGAATAAAAAGTGGAAAAAACCGACATTGAGCTAAACTTATCTTTTTGTGTTTTTGTTTCCTTTGCCACAAAAACTCCCCTGACTTAAAAAATAAATAAAACAAACTTCAGAATTTCCAAGTGTGGCTACTCCTTGATTGGATGCCTGTGGAAGGGGCCGAACTGCGAGGTCAAAGGTCATGAGAAGGACTGCGAGTATCCGGGCAAGACGGGGGCCGAGGTCTTGGCGACTGTCGAGGAGTCCAACCAATCGTTTCAAACGGAGATCAGAAACTATCTGCACATCGTCAATCTGCTGTCCTTCGAGAAGCTGACATTTAACGGTATGGATTAGTTGTACTGGGTGGAATAGGCTGTGTCCAGATAAATATATAGCCCCACCAATTTATGTATGTATGTTGCCCCTCCTAAATGTGACCTGTCGCCACAAAATGAGAGCATAAGTCGGAAATATTGAAAATTGAGATATTGGTATTTTCAAATTCTTGAGAAAGAGAGCTTTCCAATGGTACATAACACTTGGGGGTTTTGCGATAAATACTTTTTACAGCGCTCTAGAAAGTTATGGGTTTCACAAAACGTGTTTGTGAGAAGCTTACTTTAAACATCTTAAACAAAACACGCAAAAGATTACAAAACAGGACAGGTAAGGTTCGGTTGAGCATAGCATCGGCTATGCTCTAATCATTATTTCTTCTTGAAATTTTCACACACATACGAACTATTGTATAAACAACAAAATATCAAAATTCCAAAAACGTGGGATACTTACGTGGACCTGATTTAATTACCTTGTTAATTAGACCACTAATGGACTTTAATCCAAACACTAGCTACGCAAACACTTCGCAAAATCGCGTAATTTAGGAAGTTTTCGATCATCGGATCTCACCCCAAAAATGGGAATATGTAGAGGACTTAGGCTTTCCAAATTACGCAAAATCTCAAAATTGACCACCCCTTCATATTTTGACTTTAGATGGCCATATCTCCGAATCACATAGTGCGACTTTACTCTCATTTTGTGGTGACAGGTCACAAATACCACAATTATTTACAGATGCACGCATTATACGTAACCATACATATATACGTTTGACTTTGTCGGCTGTGAGTTTTTGCAACAGCTTCGGGTGAGGCACACAGGTAAACATCCCTTTCTTTGCTCTTTGCAGACTTTTCTTAGAGTACGTGTATATTTCCTCTCTGAAGTTAGAGAGACTGCGTTGAATTGGGCTAATAAATCATTGACGGTCGTTCCTGTAGCTTTATAAATCAAATCCAAGTCCCCCGGACTTATCAACTTTGTTTGGTACGGTTTCAATTTCAGATTTGCAACTGCGTCCGTACCGCACCGATGACTTCATCACTAAGTTGTACTATGAGACCAGCCGCTTCAGTGCACTCAACCAGCAGTGGGTGATCAAGGCGCGCATCAACGACCGCGAGCGCAACCCGCTGCACACCACGGACCGTCACATGACCTACCAGCTGGTCCTTAAGAGCCGAGTCAACAATCCAGTCACCTTCCACTTCATGTTGCTCAGCGGGCCGTTTACGGACGTCAAGGTGGATCCCGCGGTCTACCGGTTTGAGTTCACCGGCGATCGGACCGAGAGCCCCCACCATCTCATGCCGTTGACCAATCCGGCCGACGGCAACAAGCTGCTGTCAGCTAAGACCATCAACGTCAGGCTAATCATGTTTCAGATTCAGAAGTAAAAGATGACCAAAAGGCTGGTTCGTGCTATGACGGGAACGAAAATGTAAACTCGCAACATCACGATAGGTTTTTGTTTTAGTCTTTGTCCAAGGCTGGATTTTTGATCATGTTTTCTTTCCACAGCCAGTTCTTCTGGGTTTAGTTCAGGCGAGGACCGTTAGTTGCCTTGTGGTTGATTTGTGACCTACAACAACTGCACGCTAATTTGCTAAACATGAACACCTCTAGTCAAAAGGTAGTCAAACCTCATCACACATAACTTCTTGCTCGATCCTGGCTTCTTGTCAAGCTTTATCTTGCGTGCGGCTAGTGGTAAATGTTCAAGCAACCGTGCCCCCTGCTTTGTATTCGGTCTCAAACAGCTAGTTGACAAGTATTCCAACTGTCCTGCATTCGATCGAAATAGTCAAACTGTATTTTGCGCCTGAACTGAGGGAAGTACAGATGATTAAGAGCGGGTTTAGGCACTAGCCATATCGACTACGAGTCGATTATTTGGAAACCGAAACATGGGCCACAGTTCCATCATCAGTTACCAATAGCTACATGCATCATAAAGCATGACGGGGAGCCAGGACTTTAGACCATTGTTTAACCAGTTCGCCCCGGAGGATGTATATACACGCAAAGTTTTCCCCAGATTCCAAACGGATGATGCATAAACACATCACGAGCAAGGCCAGAAGTATCTGTCAGCAGCGAGCAAGGCCGAAAATGCGTGGGTGTGCTTCCCAGTATCATCGGCATGAACCCGCCTTGGATCAAGTTTCGTTCAAAATAATCCCGGCGCGAACTTGTTAACTAGAGACATTGGCGCGCTGCTGTTTCTATGCAGACGTATGTTATGTCACGAATCAACTACTAGTTGACGTTTGGTCCGTGCCCAAACTTGCTGTAATTAGCTGGCAGATGCTTTGGGGCGTTGTCAACCAGGAATTCAATCCAGTCTTGAAGATCTTGGTAGTCTTACGACTCGAACCCAAGTAATTCCTAGAGTCATGATAGCCATATTATCATATTTTGTGCAACTTTCTACACCCGTGGACTGGCATAATCTAAAACCTAGTGTTTGTTCAAGACTAAGTTTCGGCTGGGAGTTTACAAATACAATAAACAATCGTCAACCCATTGAATTTCAATTCTAGCCGTTTTCATTCGGGTGAAGTATGAACCGGCCTCGGAACAGGGTGTTGGTATTTTTAAATTATTATTATATTATTATTTAAATTATTATTGTTTTTATTTTTAAGTCGGGTACTCAAGCTAATAGTACAATATCCAGCATTGACTTTCATTTGTGTCTGGCAGTTCATCATTTGCAACAAGAATAAATCTGAAGATTTTGTTCAAAATAATTTGTTCTTGGTACAGCAATGCAAACAAAACATGTTTATTTTCCTTTTTGAATAAAAGAAATGATGCAACCAATTTGCCTTATGAAATTGCGGCTCTTCAAAATGGCAACAACAAATAACAATAGAAAAAGTAGTTTACTTTTTTTCAAGGGCTGTGCTGACACAACCTTTTCAATTTGGATGCGAGTCTTCTTTACCTATTAAAAAAAAGAGAAAAAATTTAACAGTATCCTGAAAAAAAGTCTCAAGTCTCAACTCGGGTCAAGCCTCGAGTCACTCGGGTCAAGTCACTCGGGTCTCGTCTCAAGTCACTCGTCTCAAGTCACTCGGGTCTCGTCTCAAGTCACTCGGGTCTCGTCTCAAGTCACTCGGGTCTCGTCTCAAGTCACTCGTCTCAAGTCACTCGGGTCTCGTCTCAAGTCACTCGTCTCAAGTCGCTCGGGTCTCGTCTCAAGTCGCTCGGGTCTCGTCTCAAGTCGCTCGGGTCTCGTCTCAAGTCACTCGGGTCTCGTCTCAAGTCACTCGGGTCTCGTCTCAAGTCACTCGGGTCAAGTCACTCGGGTCTCGTCTCGAGTCACTCGGGTCTCGTCTCGAGTCACTCGAGTCTCGTCTCGAGTCACTCGGGTCTCGTCTCGAGTCACTCGGGTCTCGTCTCGAGTCACTCGGGTCTCGTCTCGTGTCACTCGGGTCTCGTCTCGTGTCACTCGGGTCTCGTCTCGAGTCACTCGGGTCTCGTCTCGAGTCACTCGGGTCTCGTCTCGAGTCACTCGGGTCTCGTCTCGAGTCACTCGGGTCTCGTCTCGTGTCACTCGGGTCTCGTCTCGTGTCACTCGGGTCTCGTCTCGTGTCACTCGGGTCTCGTCTCGAGTCACTCGGGTCTCGTCTCGAGTCACTCGGGTCTCGTCTTGAGTCACTCGGGTCTCGTCTCGAGTCACTCGGGTCTCGTCTCGAGTCACTCGGGTCTCGTCTCGTGTCACTCGGGTCTCGTCTCGTGTCACTCGGGTCTCGTCTCGTGTCACTCGGGTCTCGTCTCGAGTCACTCGGGTCTCGTTTCGAGTCACTCGGGTCTCGTCTCGAGTCACTCGGGTCTCGTCTCGTGTCACTCGGGTCTCGTCTCGAGTCACTCGGGTCAAGTCTCGTCTCTCTGGTCGAGTCTCTCTGGTCGAGTCTCAAGTCACTCGAGTCAAGACTCGAGTCACTAGGGTCAAGTCTCAAGTCGCTCTGGTCAAGTCTCAAGTCGCTCTGGTCAAGTCTCAAGTCGCTCTGGTCAAGTCTCGAGTCGCTCGGGTCAAGTCTCTCTGGTCGAGTCTCAAGTCACTCGAGTCAAGACTCGAGTCACTAGGGTCAAGTCTCAAGTCACTCTGGTCAAGTCTCAAGTCACTCTGGTCAAGTCTCAAGTCACTCTGGTCAAGTCTCAAGTCGCTCGGGTCAAGTCTCAAGTCGCTCGGGTCAAGTCTCAAGTCGCTAGGGTCAAGCCTCGAGTCACTCGGGTCAAGCCTCGAGTCACTCGGGTCAAGTCTCTCTGGTCGAGTCTCAAGTCACTCGAGTCAAGACTCGAGTCACTAGGGTCAAGTCTCAAGTCGCTCGGGTCAAGTCTCAAGTCGCTCGGGTCAAGTCTCAAGTCGCTAGGGTCAAGTCTCTCTGGTCGAGTCTCAAGTCTCTCTGGTCGAGTCTCAAGTCACTCTGGTCAAGTCTCAAGTCGCTGGGGTCAAGTCTCTCAAGTCGCTAGGGTCAAGTCTCAAGCCAAATTGTTCACTATACAGACAAAGGATGCCAGATACAGCACATCACCTATCATTTAATATATTTGGCGAGGTACCAGTTGGAATACAAATTTTGACTTTGACAATGCTAATCATCTATATCTGAAATTATATCAAATTATATAATGAATATATAATATAATTGCTTAACTAATACTAGCTGTGTAATATGTATTATAGACTGGCTTAAAGAATGATGGCAGGGCATTTTAGAATCTTTCATTTCATTGGCTTGTTAATTACAGAGCTTGTGGAACCAGTTAAATTTTGCTTTGCATTTTGCGAAAATTGAGAATTGGTATAACATTTTTAATTGGTACAAAAATGAAAGGATTAATTGCCCTGCTTGTGATTCATGAAAAGTATTGCAGTTATCCGTGTAAAAAGGGGCTATTTACAAATTATTTAATTTTGTATATTGTGTTTTGAAACAAATCTTTTAATCGTTAATAGCATTTTTAGTATAGCAAACAAAAACGATATCAATTTTTTTTTTCTCGTAAAAGATTCCTCCTGTCTACAATGAATATCTTTTTTTATCTTTCGTTGATATTCAACGCATCTGTTTCTGTTTCCTTTCAAATTTAGACTTTTAAATGGACATGACAATTAAGGCAGTCCTCGTTTTTTCCCTCTCTAACCAAGACACAAAGTTTTGAGAAAAAGAAAAAAAATTGTAAATATATAGCACTACCCATGCAAATTACTAGAGAAAAAAAAAAGTATCTTTTCAAATTAATGCAAACAGAGAACATCTCCAAGGTATATTTTTCTGTGTGAAACGTATTATTGAAAAAATAACCTTCTCCTATATTGGTGGGTTTTTGTGAAACGTGCAGTATTAAGCAATTTACTAGAATCAGTAGCCTAGTGTGTAGAATGCTTGCATTAAGCAGCCATATCTAAGGTACGTTGTATGTTAACTCAATTTGTAATCATTCGTAGCCCTGTTGAACAAAAGCACACATGTTAAAGATGGCCGCACGTCTACTGATATGGGTTCCTTGTAGGGTGCACTACCTTAATTGAAGAAAGAATTTCTACGTAATCTCATTAGCATGAAATGTGCCCCCACAATTTCTTTTAAAAAAAAGGAGGCCGTTTGGTAAGAAAAATGGTTGGATTGTGTAAATATAGCCTAGGATCAACTCCCTAGTTTTTGAGCTTCAATCTGAGGGGCAGACTTGACAAAATTACGGTTGAAAAATGGGTCATAATTGCCCTAGAACATGGAGGGATGCCATTTGTAAAATGGCTGCTTGCAGGCTGGGAATGTATCACTTTTTGGGAGGCGAGTTTCTTTTGGTGTGAATATTATGAAATGTAATTGGCTAACCCACCAAAAATTGAAAAAGAAATGGAAAGATAAAGACCAAGACAATAATCTAATTGTTGTTTGAGAAGCCTGCAGTGATGTTGGTTTGCATGAAACTTGGTCCTGAACGTTATTGATTTTACACTGGTTTCAATGGGGCTTGAATTAGGCTAGTGCACCCTTGTAGGAACAAAAAGTAGTTTTGTTTTAAATGTTTAGTCTGGTCCTTTTCCAAGGTGTACTGGAACGTAACTTACTGGCACAGCAGTAGTCTTTGGGAAAGAATGGCGTTACTATGTATACGCGATAACCGCTGATGGTAAATTGTAGGCTCTCAAAAAAAAACCAAGGTAAAACGCAATGTGGAATGAATAAGCCATTTGCGAGTTAAATTTGAATAACATCTGGTACACTGACTTGCAAACATAGCTTGGCACAGTTTGACTTTAAAATCTCCAGACCAAAGACACATGATTCGGGGCAAGCTCTTGCATATAGTTACAGAATAGACGCTCTGCACCATCACATTGTACACAATGGGCGAGAGCAGCACAAAGACACCAGACCATTCCAGAGCTGGGGGTTGCTAGAGTTGAGGCTTGCCCTGAATCGAGGCTTGCCCTGAATCGAGGCTTGCCCTGAATCGAGGCTTGCCCTGAATCGAGGCTTGCCCTGAATCGAGGCTTGCCCTGAATCGAGGCTTGCCCTGAATCGAGGCTTGCCCTGAATCGAGGCTTGCCCTGAATCGAGGCTTGCCCTGAATCGAGGCTTGCCCTGAATCGAGGCTTGCCCTGAATCGAGGCTTGCCCTGAATCGAGGCTTGCCCTGAATCGAGGCTTGCCCTGAATCTCGTGATATAGCAACAGTAACAGTCTTTAACCCTAACCCTGCCAGACCCAGCACAGTGCATCTGTGGTGACTGCTTGACCTTGCTGCACTCTGCACACAAGTCAATGTGACAAAGTATGCAATCTGTTGCGTCTGGTGGGTTAGGGATAAAATTAGTCTGGAGAATTTTAAAAGTTAAAATGTGCCAAGCATTTTTATTAGGTCAGTATATCAGTTGTTATTCATGGGATGATATATAACCCTCCATTACCAAGTTTCCTGCTGTCAGATGTACATGTAGGTAAGAACATGTCCCGTTGCAGGTTCTGGGTTTAATTTGTGGCAGTGCTTCAGTCTGTTGAGGAGCTGCCTGGTTAGTTCTTTCCTCGGCCAGATTTTGACAGTTTTTCTTGAAATGGGGTATTTCAATCGATGGGCGCGATCTGTGCTATCGGTTATTCTTGCAGGAACGCACTTGTGCGATCGGTCAATCCTGTAGGAAATCACAGATTTTTTCTTCTCTTTTTCAAAACAATCCCGCAGAGACATGAAGAGGTGATCGACCAATGACTGCGCGATCCACACAATTGCCTGAAAAACAAAAATTGCCAGGATGCTGTGTAGCACATATCACGCTGCTCACAAAATAAATAGTTCACCAAATTACAATTTAATAATTGAAGGCACAAGATTGAGATTAGAAAGCAAAGGGCATTATTAACAATATTAAACCTCCATGTATATTTGAATATTTATTACAATATATATTTATCATTTTTTATTATTTTTTTCTTTTTTGTTGATAGAAAATAATTTTATTCATGTAAATTTAAAGCTAATGTTATTAACTTAGGCTTGTTATCCTGATACATAAAGTTAACAATGAACAAAAATAATCATCCTCAGAAAACAAAAATTTTGGAAAAAAACAAACAGGTTTTGATTTCCTGAAACTGGCAATTTTATTATATCACATTAAAACCCTAAACCTCGACACAGCGCAGTGCATCAGCCATGCCTACAGTCTCACTTACAATTTTCATTGTCTCTATTGGCAGAAAAAAAAAGGTGTAACGGAACAAATTCAGAGAATTTCCCCTTGTTAACCAGTTCCTGTCCAAAGACGTGTTTTCTTTCTTAAATTTAAAACAGATGAAGAATAAACACATCATGAGAAAGGCTGGAGATATCAGGGTGTGCTACCCACAGATACCAGTCTTGTGAACCTGTCTCGGATCAAGGTTCGTGAAAAATAATTCTGGCCTGAACTGGTTAACAAGCCTTTAAGCTGAGCAAAAATAAAATTGTAGACTTTTGTTTGCCGGTAGTTCGAGACCTTCGCAGAAATGACATTTTTGGCAAATTTTGTTGATCCGTGTATTTCAAGACAGTCAGGTTGGAGAATATTTATTCATGTTCACTTTTGTTTTAAGTTAAGATATTCAAGTGTAACAATTGTGATCATCAGCCTTGTGTTAAAAATTACACCATAAAAGTCGATTCACAATTCATATTTATGCATTATTAGAAATGTTTGTCTCCAAATACTACGTTCACATTTTATTTGGTAGAAAATTTATGTTTACTACATGTGCACAGAATGCTTATTTGTTTTGCCGTGTACGGGAGCTTCCTAGATATCTAACCTTCAGTATTATACAATAAAGGCCTGAAATGTGTGGGGAAATTAAAACCCATTTGACAACACTGACTTCTTTTGTCAAACTAGTCCTAGCCCTACCCCTACCCCCCCCCAAACAAATTATATAATTTAAGTTTGAAAATCGTACCTTATTTATTTGGTAAATGTACAAAATACGAATAAACTTTAAAAAACGTGAAAATTAAATTTTTTGGAAGGTAGAAACAAAATCTTATTTTAACCAGTTCGCGCCGGAGGACGTATACACGCAGTTTTCCCCGGATGACGCGTAAACACTAAGCTTGGGCAGTTCTACCCGGTTCTACCCGGTTCTACCCGGTTCCAAATTGAGAACTGGACCCACAGGTCTACTCTTCTTTTCTGTGGAACCGAGTACGTGTACCTGGTTTCGTCTGGAACCGCCCAAGTTTAGTAAACACACGTCACGAGCAAGGCTGAAAATGTGTGGGTGTGCTTTCCGGTACCACCGGCCTGAACCCACCTCAGATATACCCAGCACGATATGTGGCAGAGGGGTACCCCCCTCTTATCCCTATACCTTATACACACTCAACACTATTGTAACCTAACCCACCCCCCCTTGAAACCTAAAAGGAATTCCTGAGATTCCGGGAACACAATGGTCAACACAAAAGAGGGGGGGTTTTCTCTGCCACATATCGTGCTTCATATGACCTCAGATTGAGTTTTGTTTAAAAAATAATCCCGCGCCTCAAACTGGTCTGGTTAAAAACAAAATATGAAGGTACCTAAAACACAATGATGAATTGCGCAAAGGAAGCCTTAATATTATAATTGTAGCATAGGATAACGAAAGAAAAAGAACCTAACCCTTGTTGTTGTTTAAACCCCAAAGCACAAACATATTCATCCAAACAAAATGCCTTTGTATAATCCTCTTAAGCACACAGTTGTGTTCTTGAATC
Organism: Crossaster papposus; assembly: GCA_037893245.1. NCBI lineage: Eukaryota > Metazoa > Echinodermata > Asteroidea > Velatida > Solasteridae > Crossaster > Crossaster papposus. The sequence continues at coordinate 62,193 of JBAIAA010001383.1, forward strand.
GTATTACGATCGAGGATCAAAACACAAAAGAGAACAAAGGATCCTCAAAGGACGGTTTGCTTGTCCGAATTCGGTCCTCGATCGTTGGGGCAAGCGCTAGGTAATGGGGTTAGGGTATAGTAAAGAAACAAAGGAAAACACAATATCGATCCTCGGTCGTTATGTGGTTCACGACTGTGTGTGCATTGGCATGTGTCACTGACCTGCAGTAAACGGCTCTCGTAGAGCAAGTAAAAAAATCTACGTTTAGATCATTCAATTCAATTGTCCTTGTAGAAAACATGTGGACTGGCGTATGTAAAAGCTCTCAAGAACACTACATTAGCAAAGGCTAGAAGGTAGTGAAACCAATCAACACGCCGGATACTGGCCAAATCTCCCGTAGTCCCGACCGCTCCGGCGATGGCGTACAAGACGGCGCCTAGAATTCCGAAGGGGTTGGTGTGCAAGATGCTGAAGAATCCCAAAGAGACGACGGCTGCGGTCGACACGGCCGAGACTAAGAAATCCTCGGTGCGGAGGGCAAGAATGTCCGTTGCCTTGCACAGACAAACCAGTGCGAGGGCGCTGCCCATGTGAAGTGCAGACATCATAGAGTTGCCGTATCTTCTGTGAAAACCGCTCGCTACCAACGACGTGCCCAGAATCGTGGCTGTCCGAGCTAGACCCTGATGCCAGTACAGGACCTGCGGGGAAGGGGCGGTGCGACTGAAGCGGTACGCCCCACAGCTGGCTGCTATACCCATCAGGATAAAACCGCTGGAGGCAAAGAGGTTCTGACGAAGGATGAAAAGGGCCGTTCCGAAGGACGTCAAGGCCAGGACCAAGTCGGACAATGCTGTGCTCATTTGCTGCATGATGTTGCTCTGCTGGGGGGAACGAAGCAGGTCTCTAGACTAGTCTAGTAATAAGGAAAAACCAGCTCAGTAGTCAGTACTACTAGGTGCGAGTCTTGCAAGTCGGAAGTAGGCTACCACCCCTAGGCAACCTGAAACTGTAATCATATAAAATAAAGGTCATTTTTCACATAAACATTTTCAGTCAAAGATCAATATCTATGGCCTTTTTATGGGAATATAAAACATTTGAATTAATAATCAACATAACTGACATCATGGCACCAGTCTATATTTCTCTTTTAACACAATGTATTAAATCTGTCTGGAATCACTTCCCAATGCACCACAACAATTACAGTGTTTGAAACTGAAAGATAAATCCGTGGCACAAAATGTAACCTTTTACAGTCTAAATTTTAAGGTTAAACAATGCACACTATAAAACAAATAACAGGGGGTAAAAATCAATTAAAATCCTACCAATCAAATGCAAATCAAATTGGATCAAATGCAAATCGTGGACTTTGTACCGAAGAATGAAGAACTCTACCGTCAAAGCGCCAGCTCCATAAACAAATTGAACAGCGCCCTCTTTTGTAACATTTTCAAGGTAAATTTTAATTTAGCTGTGCATCACGTGTAAAAGCTAGTCAATGACACAAAAGGAGGGTCTATTTATGCCTATTTATTTGTCCATTTTGCTGCCAATGCTATCCGTGCAGTCCTCATCAGGCTTACTGAAGATGTCTCAAGTTATTAGCTGAGAAAATCTAGCCGTTAATTTGCCGCAGATAGTTCACAGACGAGGCTAAACGGGGACCTGTTGTTGCTCTCTCTCGACAGTCGGGGAGTCCGCGGGCCTGGACGGCAGGCGCGGCGAGGGGTGCGGAGCGCGGAGCTCGCTAGTGATTTGCAATCATGGGGATCCTGGATATGGGCAAACTTGCCCTGTCAACGATATTGTTCAAGATCGTGTTGGGTGTAGCGTTGTTGGGAGGTACGTAAATTTGTGTAACTATTCTACAAAATGGGTTTTATACTAAAACTATAGGCAAAACATTAACAATACACTGTCTGTTTAATTAATAATAATTATGATTCATGAAATATTATATTATGAATATGAATCCCTAAATATTTGAGTAGGCCCGGCCGGCCCTAGGCCTAGACATTTTTGTGTTTATTCACCATGTCCAACTCCAGCCCCCCCCCCCCCCCCCCCCCAACGCTGCTGGTGTATCCATAATTGTTCAATCCATATTAAAAAAACAAGTAATAACCCAACCCGATTAAAGATTAAGCCATGGTCCTTGGAGAAATCAGATTCACACTAAGGTGCTAAATAAAGCAGCTGCTCTAGACCTGCAGTGCTAGTGATTACATGTATTACGAGTATTATGGTCGATTGTCGCTTGTTAAATCGATAACTGCATTTGAGAAATCTTCGTATCTTTAACAAATATTCTAAATAGCTGAATAGTCACTGAGTGATAGTGATTATGAGTAAAATGGCCAAAAACAATGCACGGAATTCCATTTAAAAAAAAAATATTCTGAAATATCTTTATTATTGAAAGTAAATAATGATTCTAGCTAGGCATCCAGCAAAATGATTGCGTTAGATATTTTGTAATTGTTCTCGGAAAATTGCATTGAAAAAAGAAAAACTACGATCGTACGAACGGCGATCTCGAAAAAAACCAAAACAGCATAAGAACTACATATCCTGCACGATGTCGGTTGAAAACAAACATCGTTTTTCTTGCTTTTATCAGCATCCATGATTGTAAAACTTCCGACGGGTCAGTTAAACGATATTTACTATAAAATACAACCCCCCAAATCCACTCATTCATGATAATTCAAACAATTACCAATGGTGTATCCTACCTTTTAAAATACCTGAGCTGAGAAAGCCTTGTAAAAAGGTAGATTATAATTTGCAGGCGCGATCTTGTTATTTTCTCGCTGCGAAAGGACCGGGCCCTGACTGTTCTTCACAAAATAGGGTCTGCAGCTAAAACTACTGGCCCAAATCGAGATAACTTGGTATTATTTTTGTTCTAGAAAGATTCACTATTCATTGGTATAATTTGTTTTAGTCTCACGGTAGTGGAAGTATACTTTTCTGTTTTTATGGGCCACTCTGCTTACTCTGTATACTAGGTCACTCAAATGTATTGATTATTTTGTTTAATGCATTCATTGTACACACTATGTATAAATGTACACCTTATATTGTGTGATCAAATTTGAAATTAGTTATTTTTAAAATAGAATTAAATAAAAGTATAGATTTATACTTTGTTGACTAAACTAAATAATATTGTTTTCTTTTATAAATGTTTTTGGAATGACTTTATGTGAACCCATGGTGAGCCACAAAGCTGTTACCGAGATCATTACAATTGAGCAAAATAATTGTTAA